>CP050224.2:3459402-3728402 GCA_012066045.3 Morus alba
TTTCTGACTCCACTACATGTGTCTCTCACCCTATTGGACCTAGTAGCCAAGATCCTCATGACAAGCGTAGTACTCCAACTTCCCAAAGTCTAGAAGTAATGGCCTCTGACACCTCCACTACTCCACAGGAACTCTCTTCACCAACTAGACTTGAGATTGAATAAATTGACTCAAGCTTGCCACCTACTACGGACTCTTCATCACATGTCACAAAAAATATTGGCTCAGATGTTGTTCTTCCCCCAGGCAAACGTGTAACGACCCCTCACGGACCGTCACAGTTCTCTTAACTTTCAAACATTTACCTCTTACAGAATGCGAAAAATCGTTAAACTTGAAATACTTTACTTTGAATACTTTACTTTACTTTAACATACTATCTTTAAATTTTGAACTTCCTCAAAGAAAAATAAAATAACCTTCTGTTCAACTTAGTTATTAAAATCTATAAAGTCTAAAATATTCTTCAAATCAAACCACCATAAACCGAAGTTTCAAAACAATAAAAGTAAAAACCAAAAACTTTGTTTAATCTTAAACACTTTCATCCCATGATCGTTTCTCCCGTTTTCCTATCATTTACATAGCTCGCATCCGCTCCAATATTCTCCATGGCTACATCTTACCCTTTAGATTGTCTGCAACATGAAATAACTTATATAAGCAAGGGCTTAGTAAGACACTTAATTCTCACAAATTTAAATGAACATTTTTATTCATCAACAATAAACATCATCTTGAGAATAATTATTTTTGAACATATTTAAACTTTAAAATCCATCATATATTGGGCCCGACGTTGTACCATCATAGCCCAGCTAGCCACGGAAAGCATGGGGTAGCAAATCCCAAACCAACCAGGCAATAAGACCGCCACCGGTCATATCAAGGGTGTACAACGTCATTTAAGAACATAAAAATACATATATACATTTTTCTTCAAAACGTCATCATAAGAGGATTATTAAAAACGTCATAACATCATCATAAACATCAAAATCATATACTTCTCAATTCTTCAATTCATGTTGCAGGTGAGAGTGTACTTACTTGAGCGCCTTACTTAGCCTTTTAAAATTTCACAATGGTAACGCGACGAATGAGGTCCTCGGGTGCTTGTTTCTAGAACCGTTCATGCCATCAATGATAAATAAGATTACTAAAAAGCCTTAACAACTCATCAAATATATTGATCATGTTAAAACAGCATTTAATATACCATTCTCACCATTCACTAATGTCAAGACGTAAAAACCCACTGATTACACAAAACCACAAAACTTAACAAAAACTGGCAGCCTGACCTTTACTCGTTTAAAAACTTATAACAGTTGTCATATAACTCCAAATGATCTGAAACTAATTTCATATTAAAGTAGACATCTAGATCTTTCCAACGGAATCTAATTTGTTAAAAACGGAGTTCGTTTGCTTCCTGAAACCCTGTTTTAAAATCAGACATAAAACCTGGAGAAATTCCAGCACTCAAACTAGGACGAAAATTCACTAAAAATTTTATAAAATACAAAACCATCATCCTCAACCTGTATAAACAATACTCCATCTATTATTCAACCTTATGACATATTTCTATTACACGGAAACATAGAAGTATGCATGTAATCACTCCTAGACACGTCCAAAATTTTTGACTTCTTAAACTAGGGTGCAATAAGGCCAATGAAATAAGAGATCCTAGCATTAGACGCAATATACAATTTGAAAATGACTAATTAAATAAATAAGAATATAGAGGTCTGAAAATGATTAAAAAAGAAAACAAACACAGCCACCCATCTACCCATATACGTAATACCATAAGCAACATAGCAGTGGTATAGCCTCACTCAAACATCATCTCATATCTCTCATCTTTCTCAAACAAAAATCATCATTGGCAATCAAATCCGTATCCTTAAAGAATTTGAAACTAAAAGAATAAATAATAAGAGGAATCATACCTTAACGATTTCTTTTATCTTGATTGCTAGGAGAATTCAAAAGAAAGATTAAGAGATGAGCTTGATGGCGGATTATGGAGGTTCTCTTGTGATATTTTTTTTTTTTTTTTTTTTGTCGTGAAAGAGAGGATGAGGGAGAGAGAGACGTGAAAGAGGTATGGAGAAAGGATTAGGAAACTGAAAAAAAATAGAGCTGGCTGCTTAAAAGAATAAGATTTTCATTGGTCAACATGTACATAAAGAGAAATTACTTACAATTTGATTCCAAATGAATTTCGGGATTAACTTGAATGTTAATTGGTTTAATTTGGGTGATTATAGGCTGTCATTGAGGTGGAAAATGAATTGCAATTCATGATCAAAGTTTCGTTATACTATCATTGACTCAAAAGACATAAGATAATTCCTCTCCCTTAGCTATTCGGCATAGAATCAATTATCAGCAATAAAGTGCAATAACTTACCTAAGGTTGACTATTGATTTTTATGTTGTGTATATATATATATATATAAATATATATATATCTATAAATATAAAATTGAACGTGGAAGTATGTTTGTTTCTTAATATAACATATAACCAATTTGTATTTAAAACTTGACATATATATCTAATATGTATTTTGTAATACTATATATTTGTATAATCTATTAATGGTGTCAAATCAACATACATATCCATCAAATCATCATATAAAATTTAATAGCTTGACATGAACTTGTTCTTACACCACGAGTCCTCGTCGCGTTCACCTGTAGAAATAACTCAAAGTGATGTTAGAATTCACTAAATATAATACCATATGATTATTCAAGTAAATTCCTAACATCTATTTCTAGGAATTTTGTCAGTTAGAAAAATGGGTGTTACAACCCCTCCCACCTTTAAAAAGTTTCATCCTCGAAACTTAGAATAACTCTGGGTAATTCGCTCTCATAGTATCTTCTCGTTCCCACGTAGCTTCTTCTGTCTTGTGATTACGCCAAAGAACTTTGACTAGATAGATCTCTTTTGTTCTCAAGGTCTTCATCTTCCGATCTAAAATCTCAACTGGTTTCTCTTCATAGCTCATATCCTCTTGGATATGAACTACTTGCGGCTTGATGACATGTGAAGGATCTGGTACATATTTCTTCAACATTGACACATGGAACACGTTGTGGATAGACGCCATCTCCTGTGGCAACTCTAGCTTGTAAGCTACTTTGCCTATGCGCTCAATCACTTTGTAGGGTCCGACGTACCTCGGACTAAGCTTGCCTCTTTTACCAAACCGCATCACGCCTTTCATTGGTGCGACCTTGATGAACACCGAATTCCCAACCTCATACTCTAAGGGTCTTCGACGAACATCTGCATAACTCTTTTGTCTACTATGTGCTGTGGCAATCCGTTGCTGAATCACCTTCACCACCTCAGATGTCTTATTCACAAACTCAGTTTTCTCCTTGAAATCGGTATTCTTCTTAAGTTCTGACTCCATCAACTTCTTCTCCCCACCCTCATGCCAACAAATTGGGGATCCGCAACGTCTCCCATATAGTGCCTCATAAGGAGCCATCCCAATCGTTGCTTGATAATCATTGTTATAAGCGAATTCAATAACGGTAGAAACTTACACCAACTCCCTTTAAAATCCAAAGCACAAGCTCGAAGCATATCTTCAAGTGTTTGGTTGGTCCTCTCCGTCTGACCGTCTGTCTGTGGGTGAAAAACTGTGCTAAATTTGAGCTTCGTGCCCATAGCTGCCTGATCGTTCTTCCAAAAATGTGAGGTGAGCCTACTATCTCGGTCTGAAATAATAGATTTGGGAACACCATGAAGCTTCACGATTTCTTTCACATACAGCTCTGCCAATTGTTCCATAGAAAATGTTGTCCGTATAGGAAGAAAATGAGCCGACTTGGTCAGCCTGTCAATAACAACCCAAATAGCATCAAATCCGTTTGAAGTCCTCGGCAATCCAATAATGAAGTCCATTGCAATGTCTTCCCATTTCCATTCGAATCAATCGATTGAAGCAACCCTCCTGGCCTCCTCGATGCTCACCTTTGACTTGTTTTTTTCAAACATTGCTTCACATAGTCTCACTTCGTCTCTCTTCATTCCAAACCACCAAAAACTTCCTTTAAGGTCCACATACATCTTGGTTATACCAGGATGAAGCGTATATGGAGTCTTATGTGCCTCCTCAAGAATTTTCCTCCTCAGTTCGTCATCCTTAGGAACGCATAACCGCCCTTTAAACTTCAGCACTCCATCATCTGCTATGCTAAAACCATCACACTTTCCTTCAAGTACATCATTCTTGATCCTCACTAGACTTGGATCAAGGCACTGCATGCTCCCGATATCATCAAAAATAGACGGAGTTAAGGTCATTGCGGATAACTGCCACACGACAATTTCTAAATCAAATTCTCGAATCTCCTTCAGAAGAGACTTAGACATTTCTTGCAACGACATTAATGTAGCAGGAGTCTTCCTACTTAAGGCATCAGCTACCCTATTCGCCTTTCCTGGATGGTAGAGAATTTCACAATCGTAATCCTTTACCAGTTCCAGCCACCTCCTCTGCCTCATATTCAGATCCTTCTGAGTGAAAATGTACCTCAGACTTTGATGATCAGTGAATATTTGGCATCGAACACCATACAAGTAGTGCCTCCAGATCTTCAATGTAAAAACTACGGCAGCCAACTCTAGGTCATGAGTGGGATAGTTCTTCTCATAATCCTTCAATTGCCTTGATGCATAGGCAATTACCTTCCCATTTTGCATTAAAACTGCGCCGAGTCCCATCTTAGAAGCATCACTGTATATTATAAAACCTTCATCCCCATCTGGAATGGTCAAGATCGGGGCACTGGTGAGTCTCTTCTTTAGCTCTTGGAAGCTCTTCTCACAGTCTTCAGTCCATTCAAACTTCTTTCCTTTGCGGGTAAGCATCGTAAGTGGCATGGCAAGCTTCGAAAAATTTGCTACAAACTTCCGGTAATATCCAGCTAGACCAAGGAAACTTCTGATCTCACTTACATTGGTTGGTCTTTTCCAATTGCTAACGGCTTCAATCTTTGCAGGATCCACCATCACCCCCTCTTTGGAAATCACATGGCCGAGGAATGCCACATGATCTAGCAAAAATTCACACTTAGAGAATTTTGCATACAACTTGTGCTTCTTCAATGTTTGCAACACCGTTCTCAAATGCCTCTCGTGTTCTCCTCGAGTTTTTGAATAGATGAGGATATCATCAATAAACACTATCACAAACTTATCCAAAAACTCCTTGAACACTCTGTTCATTAAGTCCATGAATGCAGCAGGGGCATTGGTCAATCCGAATGGCATGACCACAAACTCATAATGGCCGTAACGAGTTCTAAAGGCGGACTTAGAAATATCTTCTTCCTTAATCTTTAGCTGGTGGTAACCAGACCACAAATCAATCTTCGAGAATACCGTCGCACCTTGCAGTTGATCAAACAGATAATCAATTCTTGGCAACGGGTATTTATTTCTTATAGTCGCCTTGTTGCGCTCCCTATAATCGATGTAGAGCCTCATTGTGCCATCCTTCTTTTTTACAAACAACACCGGAGCTCCCCACGGAGAATGACTGGGGCGGATGAAACCTTTATCCAACAACTCTTGCAGTTGCTTATGCGATTCTTTCAATTCAAGCAAAGCCATGCGATATGGAGCCTTGGAGATTGGCCCAAAGACCAGCGCCAGTTCAATCTCGAATTCAATTTCTCTATCTGGTGGTAAACTTGGCAAATCATCCAGAAATACCTCACTAAAATCTCGTACAATAGCCACATCTTTAATTTCTAACTTATCTTCTTTCTTTTTGTCAACGATGTTGGCTAAGAAACCGGTGCAACCACTAGCTAGCATTTTCTGGGCCTTCATTGCTGACAGAAATAACTTCATCTTCTTTCTCAGTTCGCCAACAAATTCGAATTGGGTCTCTCCTTCAGGGCTAAATACGACCTTATATCTTTGGCACTCAATAGATGCGTTGTATTTCCCTAAGAAATCCATACCTAATATTAGGTCATAGTCATACATCTGGAGCACTATCAGGTCACTATAGAGTTCCCTATCAACAATCCTCATAGGCACAGCTCGCAGCCTATGTGTAGACATCATCACTTCCCCAGAGGGTAGTGTCGTAGTGAATCCATAACTCAAGACATCTAGGTCCCATCCTATTCTTTTAGCAAAAGAAGTAGACACAAAAGAGTGTGTGGCTCCAGTGTCAAAAAGAACAGTAGCATGTTGATTATTAACAAGTATCTGACTTGTAACAACGGTAGAAGTCCCTGCAGTAGCTTCCTCCTTTGTCATTGTAAAGATTCTGGCATTTGTGGTGATGGGAGGGGCCGCAAGTCGGCCCTGGGAAATATGAGGCCCATCAATGGCGGCCTGCATGCTGTAGAGCTGAGCTGGTGGGTTCTTCTGTTGGTTTTGCTGGAACGGCTGGTAAGTCTTGTTTTGACAGTTCTTGGATAGGTGACCCTCACGACCGCAACTGTAGCATAGATTTGTGCCTTGACGACACTCTCCTAAATGCATCTTCCCACATTTAGAGCAAGGTGGAATGTTCTTGACTTGTTTGGACGGCTGACTTCCGGGTTGGCGGTTATTTTGATTCTTTTAGTTAGGAAAGTTTCCTTTCCTCTTGTTGTTATTCCACTGCCCTCCTTGGGACTTGCCATGATTTCCAGAGTTCCCACGATTCTGGTTGTTGTCGCTCTTAGTGGCTTCATTCTGGTGGACCTGTTCTTCCTTACGCTTGTTTAAGTGGTACTTTCGTAGACGAAGGGCACCTTTGACACATTCAAATGTGGTGGTAGGCGGAGTGATTCCATTGTCAACAATTAACGCAATCTCGGGTCTAAGCATCGCGATCATCCTCCTTAGCCGCTCCTCCTCAGTTGGCACCATAGTGGGACATAGTCGTGCCAGTCGGTTAAACTGGTTAACAGCTTCATTCACAGATAAACCCCCTTGGCGAAAATTGTTGAACTCGTCATAATACTTCCTGGTCACAGACATGTTGAAGTATTGCTCATTAAACTCTTGAAGGAAATCTTGCCAAGTCATCTGATCTACATCTCTGCTTAGTTCTACTCCTTCCCACCAAATCCTAGCATCATCCATCAAACAGTAAGAAGCACACTTCACTTTCTCATTCTCATTTAAGTCCATGAACCCTAGTACCAACTCAATAGACTTCAACCACCCTTGAGCTACCAAAGGGTCGGGCTGACCCATGAAATTCTTTAGACTTCATCTTCTTTAACCTCGTGAATAGAGGCTCAAGATTCCGTACACACCTGAACTCCTCTATGTTGCCCCGGGTTGTGGAATCGGTGGATCACCGCAACTTCGGCTCTGTTCCCATTAGCTTGTAAATGATTGATAAGCACTTGTTGTTCTTGCAGTTGTCTCTCAGAATCGTGCTACCACTTCAACCAAATTAAGTCCTGCCACTTGCCTCAACCCGACTTGTCTCACGGCCTCTACCCGGCCTTCACGCAACCGTGTGCCCTCACCTCTGCTAAATTAGGCTCATTGCAGCCTCATTTGTACCTTGCCTACGTCCATTACCACGGCCATGAGCTCCGTGTCCCCGTCCCCGCCCATCTTATCTTAATCGTCTGCATTAGCAATTAAATTTTAACTAATAAGGAAACTCCCTATTTTAAGACATCGAATAAGGATCCACACTCCTATAATTTGAAACCTTAACTTCATAAAAATTTACATTTCATCTAAAGAAATTAAATAACTACTTACTTGGAGAATTTTGGAGTAAATGCGTGGCCGCACATGATAGGAAATAGGAAACCTCTCTAATACCATATCTGTAACAACCCCTCACGGACCGTCACAGTTCTCTTAACTTTCAAACATTTACCTCTTAAAGAATGCGGAAAATCGTTAAACTTGAAATACTTTACTTTGAATACTTTACTTTACTTTAACATACTATCTTTAAATTTTGAACTTCCTCAAAGAAAAATAAAATAACCTTCTGTTCAACTTAGTTATTAAAATCTATAAAGTCTAAAATATTCTTCAAATCAAACCACCATAAACCGAAGTTTCAAAACAATAAAAGTAAAAACCAAAAACTTTGTTTAACCTTAAACACTTTCATCCCATGATCGTTTCTCCCGTTTTCCTATCACGCATAGCTCGCATCCGCTCCAATATTCTCCATGGCTACATCTTACCCTTTAGATTGTCTGCAACATGAAATAACTTATATAAGCAAGGGCTTAGTAAGACACTTAATTCTCACAAATTTAAATGAACATTTTTATTCATCAACAATAAACATCATCTTGAGAATAATTATTTTTGAACATATTTAAACTTTAAAATCCATCATATATTGGGCCCGACATTGTACCATCATAGCGCGCTAGCCACGGAAAGCATGGGGTAGCAAATCCCAAACCAACCGTGGCAATAAGACTGCTCACCGGTCACATCAAGGGTGTACAACGTCATTTAAAAACATAAAAATACATATATACATTTTTCTTCAAAACGTCATCATAAGAGGATTATTAAAAACGTCATAACCTCATCATAAACATCAAAATCATATACTTCTCAATTCTTCAATTCATGTTGCAGGTGAGAGTGTACTTACTTGAGCGCCTTACTTAGCCTTTTAAAATTTCACAACGGTGACGCGACGAATGAGGTCCTCGGGTGCTTGTTTCTAGAACCGTTCATGCCATCAATGATAAATAAGATTACTAAAAAGCCTTAACAACTCATCAAATACATTGATCATGTTAAAACAGCGTTTAATATACCATTCTCACCATTCACTAATGTCAAGACGTAAAAACCCACTGATTACACAAAACCACAAAACTTAACAAAAACTGGCAGCCTGACCTTTACTCGTTTAAAAACTTATAACAGTTGTCATATAACTCCAAATGATCTGCAACTAATTTCATATTAAAGTAGACATCTAGATCTTTCTAACGGAATCTAATTTGTTAAAAACGGAGTTCGTTTGCTTCCTGAAACCCTGTTTTAAAATCAGACATAAAACCTGGAGAAATTCCAGCACTCAAACTAGGACGAAAATTCACTAAAAATTTTATAAAATACAAAACCATCATCCTCAACCTGTATAAACAATACTCCATCTATTATTCAACCTTATGACATATTTCTATTACACGGAAACATAGAAGTATGCATGTAATCACTCCTAGACATGTCCAAAATTTTTGACTTCTTAAACTAGGGTGCAATAAGGCCAATGAAATAAGAGATCCTAGCATTAGACGCAATATATATACAAGTCTATAAATGATTCCTCTAAATAAAATTGACAATTTGAAAATGACTAATTAAATAAATAAGAATATAGAGGTCTGAAAATGATTAAAAAAAGAAAACAAACACAGCCACCCATCTACCCATATACGTAATACCATAAGCAACATAGCAGTGGTATAGCCTCACTCAAACATCATCTCATATCTCTCATCTTTCTCAAACAAAAATCATCATTGACAATCAAATCCGTATCCTTAAAGAATTTGAAACTAAAAGAATAAATAATAAGAGGAATCATACCTTAACGATTTCTTTTATCTTGATTGCTAGGAGAATTCAAAAGAAAGATTAAGAGATGAGCTTGATGGCGGATTATGGAGGTTCTCTTGTGATATTTTTTTTTTTTTTTTTTTTTTTTTTTTGTCGTGAAAGAGAGGATGAGGGAGAGAGAGACGTGAAAGAGGTATGGAGAAAGGATTAGGAAACTGAAAAAAAAATAGAGCTGGCTGCTTAAAAGAATAAGATTTTCATTGGTCAACATGTACATAAAGAGAAATTACTTACAATTTGATTCCAAATGAATTTCGGGATTAACTTGAATGTTAATTGGTTTAATTTGGGTGATTATAGGCTGTCATTGAGGTGGAAAATGAATTGCAATTCATGATCAAAGTTTCGTTATACTATCATTGACTCAAAAGACATAAGATAATTCCTCTCCCTTAGCTATTCGGCATAGAATCAATTATCAGCAATAAAGTGCAATAACTTACCTAAGGTTGACTATTGATGTTTATGTTGTGTTTGTGTATATATATATATATAAATATAAAATTGAACGTGGAAGTATGTTTGTTTCTTAATATAACATATAACCAATTTGTATTTAAAACTTGACATATATATCTAATATGTATTTTGTAATACTATATATTTGTATAATCTATTAATGGTATCAAATCAACATACATATCCATCAAATCATCATATAAAATTTAACAGCTTGACATGAACTTGTTCTTACACCACGAGTCCTCGTCGCGTTCACCTGTAGAAATAACTCAAAGTGATGTTAGAATTCACTAAATATAATACCATATGATTATTCAAGTGAATTCCTAACATCTATTTCTAGGAATTTTGTCAGTTAGAAAAATGGGTGTTACAAAACGACACCGACAGGTCTCTCGTTCATTATCCGGCTATGAGTATACTTTACCCCCCTCTCTCGCTCCTGCAAGCACCACAACGCTCTCACCCTCTCCTTCGGCTAACTCAACGGTACACCCTCTATCACAATTTATTTCTTATTCTCAATTTTCTCCTGCTCACAATGCCTTCTTAGCGGCCATCTCCTCTACCGATGAGCCAAAATCATTTACACAGGGCAGTTAAGCATCAACATTGGCGACAAGCCTTGGAGAATGAGGTTTCTGCTTTGGAGAATAATCACACTTGGACCTTGGAACCCTTGCCTCCTGGTAAACGGGCTATTGATTCAAAATGGGTATACAAGGTGAAGTATCGACCAGATGGAAGTATTGAACGTTATAAGGCGCGCCTCGTTGCTAAAGGCTATACTCAAATTGAGGGTGTAGATTTCCATGAGACCTTTGCTCCAGTTGCAAAATTAGTCACTGTACGGTGTTTGTTGGCACTCGCTTCAATTCAACACTGGGAACTTCATCAACTAGATGTGAATAATGCCTTCTTACATGGTAATTTGGAGGAAGAAGTCTACATGAAAATTCCACAAGGATTTGCTAAACAGGGGGAGCAGCGAGTTTGTCGATTACGAAAATCTCTATATGGCCTCCGCCAAGCCTCTCAGAATTGGTATCACAAGTTCACCACTTCTCTTCTTGACATCGGCTTCCGACAATCTGATGCGGATCACTCGTTATTCATTTATTCTTATACAGGGGGATCATTTGTTGCTGCTCTCATATATGTCGATGATGTTATTATTACAGGAACTGATTCTGCTCGCATTTCTCAGTTAAAACGTTATTTGGATTCGAAATTTCATATTAAGGATCTTGGCAACCTTAAGTATTTTCTTGGCATTGAAGTGGCACGTTCTCCAACAGAATTGCGTTGAGCCAACCAAAATATGTTCTTGACATTTTGACCGAGAGGGACTCACTTTGGATGCAAACCGTCCACTTTTCCCATGGAACAACAATACAAACTTTCACTTGACTCTGGTGACCTATGTACTAATCCTGGACAATATCGTCGCTTGGTTGACCGCCTACTTTATCTTACCATCACTCGTCCAGACATCAGTTACGCCGTCCATATTCTCAGTCAATTCATGCACGCCCCGCGACAACCACACCTTGATGCTGCTAACAGGGTATTGCGCTATCTCAAGGGAAATCTAGGTCAAGGAATCTTGCTCCCTTCTGTCGGATCATTGTCATTACAAGCATATTGCGATGCAGATTGGGCAGGTTGTCCTATGACACGTCGCTCTACTACGGGTTATATTATTTTCCTTGGTTCTTCTCCTATTTCGTGGCGCTCTAAGAAGCAAACGGTGGTCTCTTGTTCTTCTGCTGAAGCTGAGTATCGTGCTATGGCTACTACCACTAAAGAGATCATTTGGCTATTGAGGCTCTTAAAGGATTTTGGAGTGCCAAACGCTGCTCCGGTTCCTTTGTTTTGTGACAATCAAGCTGCCATTCACATCTCAGCTAATCCGTTTTTTCATGAACGTACAAAACATATCGAAATAGACTCATTTCATTCGACAAAGATATTCAACACACACCATTGTCCCCAGGTCTATTTCTTCTCAGAATCAATTGGCCGACATATTTACTAAAGCGCTTGGGTGTGATCGGTTTGGTGAATTGTTGTTCAAGTTGGGCATTTCAAATCTTCATGCTCCAACTTGAGGGGGAGTATTGGAGGATATTGACCAAATAAATCCTTGATTGAGCATTTACAGGGATTGGACAAGCAATCAAGAGATATCTAATTAAGGAATGTGACTGATTTTGTATTATTACTGATTGTCTCATTTTGCTGTATTTATTGCCTACGATTGTGCATATAATGTAATGTATATATTGTAATTGCTAGAGAATCAATACACATAACTTTTGCTTTTCTCTTTTTCAGTAGTACACTTAGAAAGCTAGTTCCGCTCTAATATTTCAATGCCATTCGCGAGAAAATGCAGCAGATAATCACTCGTTCCAAAATCTGTTCAGTAGTTGCAATAGCGGTTCATGACTAGATGCAAAATAAAAGTCAGTCTGCATGAGATTCTAGTCGAGTTATAAAGACTTATAGAGAAACATTTATGAATTATTGGAAATTCTAATTTTTTATCATCTATGTAAGAAAATGGTATAAATCTTTTATAAGATAATGTGAATGTGTCATACAAAAAAGAATTTTGAATGGAGCAACATAATGGACAGCAATTCAATTCAAATCAAAATTTCATCATACACAACACTAGTAAAATATACCAAAAATACAAGATCCGAGTACCAACAAAGCAAATTAATCAACACTTATTAAGTAAAATGGAAAAAAATTCACAATGGAAAGATAACTTCTTTCCTAATATAATTTAAAAGGAAAAAAAAAAAAAAAAAAAAAAAAAAAACAATTGCCACAGCAGAGGCAAACTAACATAAAGTCTGCTTGTTGATAATTTATTAAAAACTAAAGAACCATACAGGAACATAACAACATAATATTTTGCCATGAAAATTATCAATTAACCTCCGCAAACTAACTCTAAGAAAATTCACACACAAATATGAAAAGCAAAGCGAAAAAAAAAACAAGTGTCTAACTTGTATACCAAAAGGAGAAGAACGCTAAAGTAGCAGGGAAATAAATATAGAAGAAAAAGAAATAAATTTATCAATTGTTATTAAATAAAGTAGAACGAAATTCATATTTATAATACCTGAAGAGAAGATTTGAGCACACTGACGATGGGGAGGGACAGAACTGTATCATGCTTTCTCATACTTTTTGCGAATTGATTGTTATGTTGGGGATGTGTTGAATCTTGGGCCAATCCTCCCCTGTTCCTCTCTGGCACCGCTCTTTTAACCGAGGACACCCATGGATGATTAAATAAGTAAGAGAAAGGGGAAGCACTTCTTCTGGCAAGCTCTCAAATTCTTCGCACCACCAAATTTGCAATTCTTGAAGAGAGATGAGTTGCTGAAAGCCTTTCCCATTTAGGGCTTTAAGGTTTCTGGAGGACGAGATCCAAAGATAAGTCAAAGTGGATGGAAGCAGCCCTTCCTCTGGAAATGAATTCCCCGCTCCTTCAAATACACATTCCTGGAGTTTTAATATTTGAAGAGAGGAGAGTCTTTGCAAATCCCAATTCATACGGTCAGCAATGAGCATTGGGCACCCACAGATATCAAGTTCCTTTAAATTAGAGGGCAAGCCCATTCCTGAAAATGACTCTAATCTTGAACAAAACATTAAACTTATAAGTTCAAGAGAGGGATATGCGGAATCAATCTCTACTTGACTTATTGGAAATACACTAACCATTTCTACAAATCTACTAATTTTAATTGTTTCCAAGGATGGAAAACAACCAGCGGGTAGTCCAACTTTTAGTTTCTTACAGTCAAATAAAATGATTTCCTTGAGACAAGGGAAAAGTTCTCCTCCAGCAAATGACCAATTCTGCAACAAATCCATGTCCCCGATTGTTAAGCTTTCTAAGGATGGAAATGGCTTGGTCAAGGAAGTACCACAAAATTCATCTCCTATACTTTCCAACCCATTCATATACTCAATCTTAAGCTTTCTGAGGGAAGGTAGTTGCCCAAATGAGGGCAACAAGCAACAAAGTTTACAATGAATCAGGGACACTTCAACCAAGTCACTAAACGATTCATGTGCTACCCAATCAGGGAATATTGTACCCCTGTAACCACTGATTTTGAGTTTCTTCAGCTTTCCATGCGGTTGTAACGCATCAAGTACTTGTCTTTCTTTTGTTGAATCATCAATCTCTCCATAATTCCATTTTAAAATAAGCTCAGTAAGATGCTCTTTGTTCTTCAAATCAGCCTGTATCACATCCCCAACATCCACCACGTTTTCAAGGTCTAAAATACAAAGCCTTCCACGCAAAGACTGTAGTTCTCCCAGCTCTTTGATCCGAGAACCACCATTTTCACCCAAGACAAAATCACTTAACGTCTGTAGATTTTTCAACTTGTACATCTGTGGCGGCATCTCTTTTAATCGCGTTCCTTTGATCACGAGATGACGTAGGTTGATTAAGCAACACATGCTAGTTCGCAATTGTGTAATTTCATTACAATGTGACAACAATAGTGTTTGCAAGTTATACAGAGTGCAAACTGAACTGGGAATGTCTTTGAGTTTGGTACGAGATGAGTCCAAGTACCTTAAATGCTTCATATTACCAATTGAATCTGGCAATTTTGTAATAGCAGATTCAGATAAAGAGAGAGCTCTTAAGCGTCCTCCAGCTCCTAGCAACAGTTCAAGCAGGACAGTATCTGTCAACATTGAGCTACGCATGTAGGTATATGACAATGGTAAAGCTAGCAGGGTCCTCAAACACTTGGTTTTGGATAAAGCCTCTAATTTCATCATGACATTAGAGTCTTTTCTATAGGCCAAATGGTAAGTGCTGCTTGCAGGGCCATTCAAGTCACGGCAATCATCCAACATTAAACAAGACTCACCAGATATGCGCGTAGCTAAATCATGCACAAGATCATGCATAAGGAGAATTGGTCGTCGAAGCGGGTCCCTTGATCGTTGAAAGAAGGACTTTGCTACCAGAGCATCTAGGTACTCCTTTCCAACATCTTCCAGCATTTTTCCGCTTTGAGGTTGCAAAAGTCCTTCCGCCATCCACAACATGACTACAATTTCTCTCTCCTTTTCATGAAAATCGTAATCTTTGGGGAATATTGAGCAATATGCAAAGCATCGCTTTAGATGTGGAGATAACCACTGGTAACTCAACCATAATGCTGGAAGAATATTATTCTTCTGGTTTTCTTGAAATTGCAACTCCCACA
The DNA here is from genome assembly GCA_012066045.3 of Morus alba. Taxonomy (NCBI): domain Eukaryota; kingdom Viridiplantae; phylum Streptophyta; class Magnoliopsida; order Rosales; family Moraceae; genus Morus; species Morus alba. Next base: position 3,474,747 of record CP050224.2, read on the forward strand.
CGTCACTTTCTAGTATCCCTTTCCACTCCTCCGGGCTTGATAACGAGCGTAGAACACCAGCAATTGATTTTATTGCCAAAGGAAGACCCTTGCACTTTTTAACAATTTCTTTACCCATTTCTTGCAAATCCGGACGTATCTGAGAGCCTCTATTTTCAAAGACATGGTTAGCAAACAACTTCCAGCAATCGTCCTCTGATATAATCTCTAGAGAATATGCTGGAACGGTACCCATCATTGATGCAACAATTTCACTGCGTGTGGTCACAATAATCTTACTCCCGTCAGCTCCAGAGTTAAAAGGGCTCTTTAAAGCGTCCCAAAGTTGGTAATTTTCGTTCCAAACATCGTCATGAACAAAAAGAAATCTTTTCCCCATCAATTGAGTTTTTAGTGCATTTTGAAGTTGATATAGGTCCTGGATATCACATTTCTGAGAAGTGATCGCCTCAATCATTATTCTTGTAAGTTTAAAAACATCAAAATCCTCTGATACAGTTACCCACACCTTCAAGGCAAAATGATCTTGGACTCTGCTATCATTGTAGACAAGCTGCGCAAGTGTGGTTTTGCCCATACCACCCATGCCCACTATAGGAATCACAGATATCTTACGTTTTGCCCTACACCCGCCATCATGATCTGATAACAACATTTCAATGATGGCCTCTTTCTCAGCATCCCTTCCATAGACATCACAAGCATCCACCAAAGGAGCAGGCAGTCTTTGAGGTCTGTTTTGATAAACACCTTCTCTCACACCAAGCTCTTCCTTTTGCCTCAAAAGAAGATCCAATCTTCGAAGGATCTCCTCTACTTCAGATTTCACACGAATTTCAAATGCACTGTTTGACTTTGGCATGAAGTTGAAGAACGAACTTGCTTTGCTTCCAGATTGATCACCTTCTTCAATGCTGCGCCGAAGAGCTTCGGTGTTGACTTTGTCCATGACGTGGTCTGCCTCATAAAGCACTTGTTTAAGCTCATCAACCCACTTCTTCACGTTTTCATCTGTGAGTTGTTTCACCTCAGCATCATTCATCAACTTATTAGTAGACAACAATCTGATCTTTAACTCATCAAGAAGCTTAGCAAGGACTTCCTTTCCTCGGAAGAAGTTAAGGACGTCTTGAGTAGCCATCCTATCAAACAAGACATTAAGGAAGCCGGAGAGAAGAGCACTTCCCACGAGTTCAGCCATGGTTTCTCTTCCTAAAAAACAACTGAAATAAGATGGAAATGATGGTAAGCAGTAAGCATTCTAGAGTGTGATTATGAGCTTAAAAACAGTTACAGTGACACCTGTTTTTTTATGAGCTATCAAAAGAAACAAAAAGAATCACTCCAATCTTTCCTATTTTTCCTACTTTTCCAGTGACACCTTTTTTTTTTGACGGATTGGTTGAAAATTATATAAAATATTCTTCGTTTAATATTAACACTTTGATTTTATTCGTTTGCCTATGCGAGGTTATTATTATTTAAGATATTTGCATAATAATACTCTTCAAAATGTTAATGAGTTTCCTTAACGTTTTAGAAAAACAGCTCTATCGAGGTATAAAACACAAATGATGTTTCGTACAATTGTTTGTACAATATCTTTAAGTTTCAAGGGGTCAAGTTAGCGGGTAGAGAATAAGCAAATAATTTAGCCAAAAAATTAAAGCAAATAATATAAACTCCAACTATTTCTGTTCTTCAACCGTGTTAATTTAGCCATATTTTTACATATTTTTCTTTTGAGGGTCTAAAAATTAAAAATAACTATAAAAAAAGCCGAAAACATTACAATGGAATTAAGGAAAAAAGATTCTTTACAAAGATTACTATATCAAATACTTTCCTAGACATATATCAGCGTGTGAAAGGAAGAATAAAAAATGCTGGACGTTAAAGATTACTATATGCTTTTTTTTTTTTTTTTTTTTTTTTTTTTTTTTTTTTTTGGAACCACGTCTCCACCCACCCCGTTAAATAATACCTTTTTTTTTTTTTACAAATCTTTTTTTTTTTCAAAAAAGAAAATATTACTGGTACCACCTACCAAATATATGTATATATATATATATATATATTTAAAAAAAATTAATTATACTTTAAGTTTTGGCTTTTAAGTATATCCTTATATAAAATCTCAATTAAACCAAAAATCAATTATCTCCATATAACTTCACAATTTTCTGGTCTCTTTAAACAATAAATTTAACTTTATTAGAAGAAGCTTCGTTTATTTAATTTCTTTTTTCAAAAAGAGTGATTCAAATTGATAAATAGAGGTAAAATATTACTGGTAACATCTTTTTCTCTAAAAACAAAACTTGGAATTAAATCACATAATTATAAAGTAGAAGGTGAGAAGAAAGAGATATACCTTTGGAGAATTAAGTGAAGATCTTAATGCTAGTTGTAAACAGGAGAAGATGACTTTGGTTGTAGCAATCTTTGTGCTTCTCTTTAATATATCTCCTTTGAATGATGAAAGTTTTCTCCTTCCAAATGATCTGAAATAAGATTGCTGATCTTGATGAGAAAACACTCTAGCGGAGAATAACAAAGACTTTTGCTCAAAGAAAATATCATTGTTTTTCCTCACCTATCTTTCTCAATCTTTTCCTACCCCAATTTACTCGTTCGGTGAAGACAATAATTTGTGGTTCCAAGAACTTGCAAGGTCCACTTAATTTTTTATGACGGAGTTGTTAAAGCTTAAAGAGATATATATATATATAGGCAAAGTCTTTAATCCGGCGGGCACTGTTTGGCGGACTGAAACGGCAGATGTATAATTCTGCCGTTTCGTGTATATTTATATGTAAAGTGTGTATATTTACATGAAAATATGTACATGTTACCGATAATGTATCTTAATCCTGGAAACATGTATTTTTATAGTAAGTAAATGAACACATAGCATAAAAATGTGTATATGGGTTTATTTGTTGTATTTCATGTTAATAAATGTAAGGGATAATGTATATTACTTATGGAAACATGTATTAACGTATTAATATTTACATTGACTGATTTGTAATATTTCATGTTATTGAACGTCGTTTGGAGGTTTTTGGTTTTTTGTTTGTTTTTTTTTTTTTTTTTTTATCTTTGTAGGGGAAACGGTAATATACATGTATTTCTTATTTAAATTAAGTGAACATATAACATATTTGGTGTATTTGAGTCATGTGAAATTTTGTATAAATAAGTGACTAACCCATCTAGTAATGTGTACAATGACTTAGTAGTTTTGTTCAATAAAAGTTGTATTGTAGTTTGCTTGTATACTAAAAAAAAACATCTTTGAGGTAATCAGATAATATAAGTTGTTGGAATATTTGATTTTCGAAATATTTTATTTTTGTAATAAGAAGATATTACAGACAACCACAAGCATTAAATTGGTTCCATTTACAGGGTGTGGCATAATGCATGACAGTGGCTTGATTTTCATTTGAATTAGTTCCTTGACTTGTTTGGACATTAACATGGGCATATGGCAAAAACCAACGTTGGGCGTCGTTTACTGTTTAACGTCATATATGTTTCTGAATTCAAAAACCAACGTTGGTTTTTGAAAACGACGTCGTTCACTGTTTAACTTCATATATGTTTACAATTCAAAACCAACGTTGGTTTTTGAAAACGACGTCGTTCAACGTTTAACTTCATATATGTTTACGAATTCAAAAACCAACGTTGGTTTTTGAAAACGACGTCGTTCAATCGCTTAACGTCATATATGTTTCAATTCAAAAACCAACGTTGGTTTTTGAAAACGACGTCGTTCAATCGTTTAACTTCATATATGTTTCAATTCAAAAACCAACGTTGGTTTTGAAAACGATGTCGTTCAACGTTTAACTTCATATATGTTTACAATTCAAAAACCAACGTTGGTTTTAAAAACGACGTCGTTCACTGTTTAACGTCATATATGTTTCTGAATTCAAAAACCAACGTTGGTTTTTGAAAACGACGTCGTTCACTGTTTAACGTCATATATGTTTCTGAATTCAAAAACCAACGTTGGTTTTTGAAAACGACGTCGTTCACTGTTTAACTTCATATATGTTTCTGAATTCAAAAACCAACGTTGGTTTTTGAAAATGGCAGTCACCGACAATGTATATTAATCTTGGAAGCATGTATTTTTATAGTAAGTAAATGAACACATAGCATAAAAATGTGTATATGGGCTTATTTGTTGTATTTCATGTTAATAAACGTAAGGGATAATGTATATTACTTATGGAAACATGTATTAACGTATTAATATTTACATTGACTGATTTGTAATATTTCATGTTATTGAACTTGTTTTGGAAGTTATTTTTGCTTGAAAAAGTCTTTAGTCATTTGGAGGTTGAATTTTGTTGTCATTCTAACATATTGGAAAGAATTAGTAGGGAGACACAAATAGGAGATTGAATATGGAAAGAATAATGAGGATGAAATTAGAATTATTACAGGTGAGAATACAGTATATTAATATGTGAAGGCGTAAAATTGTAAAATGCCATGAGTTAGAAAATATGTAAACGTGCACATGGAGTAGCAGAAGCCAAACAGAAACCAAGATGTATATTTGTTGTCTGAGATATGTGTGTCTGATATAAATAAGTGAGTAACTGACCTAGTAATGTGTACAATGAATGAGTAATTATTGTTGTTCAATAGAAGTTGTATTGTAGTTTGCTTGAATACTCAAACTACAATACAACTTTGGCTCATGAGTATACTCAAACTACAAGTTGTTCAAGGTTGTAATACTTAGACCATGAGCATTGGCTCATGAGTTTGTCAATGCGAAACTGCAAGATTTACAAATATTAACTATGTGTCTATCACGGGAGATGATTAAAAATAGAGAAATTATAAACATATTTAATTATTTATAAAATACCAAGTTTAATCTAATATTGCAATTACTACTTTCAAGTTTTACAAGAAATTTATCAATATATAAATACATATTAGTCTAAATGTCACAATGAAAGTTTGTGGGAGCTAGTAAAAAATAAATAAATCAAAAAATCAAAACCTCGCATTGAAAGATTAAGAAATAAATCCCTAAAAACATAGACGTTATTTGTGGGGAAATGACTCTGACTCCTGTAATAACCAGGGGTAGCAGCCCAAGGCGGAGGGGGATAACCAGATGAGTAAGTAGATGGTTGCGGTTGTACAAGCAAGGAAGCTTGAGGTTGTACGTGCGAGGAAGGTCGAGGTTGCACATGAGAGGAAGGTTGAGGTTGTACATGCGGGTGGGCTTGAGCTCATGGTAGAGGTTACGGCGGGGCTTTAGGTTGCGTTTGTTGGTGAGGTTGTGCCCACGGAGCAACATAGCTAAGGTACGGTACCTGACCCTGAATTCTAGAATAAGTTTGTGAAGTATGGGGAAAAGCTTGTGTGCTGGCAGATACAGGCACCTTATGCATGTTTTGGTTAGAAGATGGAGTGTGTGGGGTAAGGGGGGAGGCTTCTGTTGTCGACAAGGTAATGCTCAGTAAGTCAATTATGTCCTGCTCTTTGGTCTTAACCGGTGCAGATGCATCAGGGAGAGCTAATGCATTGCTCAATGGCTGGTATGGAAGCTGCTGGAGTAGACGTCAAGCTGCTCACACTCACGATTGCCAGACCTTCAGTGGTGCCATTAGAAGTGCTTTGCGGGGCTGTGGATAGTGCTTTAGAATGCCTGCATTCATAAACAAGTTGAATAATTACAAATCTATATGAAATATTAAATATGGATTGCAGCATGAGCTTGCTCATAGGAAATAGTTTAGGTGCTCCTTTAGGAATAAAAATCTACAAGCCCAGAAGATAATTGATTAAAATTTTTGGCTGCCCTATACTAGCATGACGACTTGCAAAATATTTCTAGGCACCAACCTATAAGAGATGCTCATCTTGATTTTAATAAGGAAAAGTTGGGGACAAATACAAAATAATGTGGATGATAAGAATGACCAAAATATAAATAAAACAAATAATTAAAGAGATCGAAGTGAAGTAGCAAGAGACCTTCGAGCTAGCTGTGCAAATTCATCTTCCTCTTCTTCTTCTTCGTAAATCTGGCTCCTTGTCAGAGTAGTAACTGGTGTAGAAGGGCTAACATTTGGTCTTGGATTGAAATCTCTTGGACTAGAATCTTTTACTTCCGACTGTTTGATGCTAGAGGTACTTGTCTCAATTCGTTGAGGACTAGAATTTGTAAGTTGAGCTGGCAAAGGGGAACCAACATCTATTGTATCATGTTTTGCAAGTAAACTTTGGAGACTGTTATTTAGTTCAAGACCCTTAGCAAGAAGTTCCTCGTCCCTGCCACATGGAAAGACGATGGTGTGAGAGCCCCCCATTTTGTACCAGCCCCCAATGCAGGGTATGTGGACATGCATAACAATGTTTATTCCCACAGAAACAACATAACATGCAATCATATAATGATTTTATGCCTTTGACAATAAATATCCTGAATGTATGGAGGAAACTAACCCAGTTGAAGTTAGCATTTGCATCAGCTTTTTCTGGTTTGCACGGCAGTAGTTAACTAGCTCAACTATCACTTCATCTTTTATAGCCTAGAAACAAAAACAGAATTGGTTAAACCCAACAGACCATTTGGTTAGTTTCATTGATAAGTTACTTTCATTACAGAGGTAAAGAACATTGCTCATACCGTGCAATCACTAGGATTAACAGCTTGCAGCATGTAATACAGGAGTTCCAAAACATTCCGCATAGCTTCAATACTTGACAAGCTTTTAGAAAGAAACAAAGAATTCAGGTGATAATGGCACAACAATTTTCCAAAGTCAACACATAGCACGCGGACCACATCGAAATTCTCACCTTAAAGTCTCAATTTCGGTTGCCATGGTTTCATCAAGCCTTCTTGAAGCATTGCTAGGCATTCCATATCCAGGTTGAGGACGTCCCAGGGTTGGATGTGAAGCAAGTGGCGTAAAGATGGGAGAAGCATCTAATGAACGCTTGGGAAATTCTACTCCAGAACGATGCCGTTCATTAAATTAACTATTATTCAGTAGCAATTTCACCTCACTTATCAAATGTACAGAAAGTTGCTACTCATGAATTAGCTTGCCTAGAAATTATGATGTGAAGACTTAAATGCCACATTGGAGACTCACAAAACTGATGTTTAACTTTGCTACAATATTTCAAAGGCTCATCAACGTAGGTTCAAGTATAAGAATCATCAATTTGATGTCACTTGAAAATAAAAATAAATAAATGAAGAGAGAAAAGAAAGATGAAACATAAAAAAGATTTTGTAAATTCAGTTTGCCTAAAAATGGCAGCCAGAAATTCAATAATCATGACATGGTCAACTGCTTGATAATATGATTTGATAGAACCTAGGATCAGAGGATACTATTAGTCTTATTCTGATAACATTTAAAATGATTGGTAAAAGCAAGTAATCCATATAACACTCAGTTGTACATACCAAACCAAAAAGGGGAATATAATTTAATAAATTCTCGCGATGCTAAACAAGAGATCCTGAAGAATGGAAATATGAATGATGTAGCTAGATGTGTACCCTTAGTTCTTCATATGCCCAATAATATTGACAATACTTTCCTCTGGGTCCACCAAATGCTTCTTGCCAAGAGTCTAGCAGGACCAAAATTTGCTCCCTCTTTTACATATCTGCCTGAAAGTTATATCTAGAAGATCGCAGAAGCAATGAAAGCACAGCGGAGAGGATAATTCGAGAAGATTGAAGAAGACATGAACGAGCCGCCTCTGGTCGCCGCCATAGCCTTCTGGTCTCTTTCTCTCTCCGCCCAAAATCATCGCACCGTTTCTTTCCTTCAATTTTTCGATGAAAGAAAAAAGGTCTGAGAATTGCCCTTTTATGAAATTCCCAAAAGAAAAGGTCAAAATTAAGTGAGCTCAGGAGGGAGTATCACCGTCAATCTTCCCATGGGTCGACGAAGCAGCAGCGCAGAAGAGGAACTGGTGGTGTTTAAGGGGAGAGAAAATGTGAGGGTGGAGGAGGAGAGAGTAATGGGAGTGGTCGTTAGGTGGCGGATCTCCTCGTCGGCCTGTCAGAAGTCGCCGACGGCAAGATGCTTGAGGAGGCGGTCGAGGAAGCGGCGGCGTAGAAAGAGGAGGAAGTGGTGTTGTTTGAGCATATAGAAAATGTGAGGGTGGAGGAGGAGAGAGAAGTGGGTTTGGTTGTGGGAGTTGTCAGGATGTGGCCTCGTCCGCCTGTCGAAAGTTGCCGGCGGCGAGGTGGCTGCTGAGGAGGTCGATGAAGCTCGAGAAAGGTCGAGGGAGGTCGAGAGAGAAGTGGGTTTGGGAGTGCTCGTGCTTTTGAGAAAGAGAGAGGTCGATTGAGAAATAAACTTTTCATCTGTACCGTCCAAATTTCATCTGACGGCCACGATAACTTTGAACGGATCAGTCAGGCATTTTATAACTACTGGACTAAAGACATTTCCTATATATATATATATATTATTTTTATTGAGAGTACTTTGACCAGAGATAAATTCTTGTACGGTATATCTTTTCAATAATTGTGAGTTGTCATGGTTTGTATAATAATGTAATTTAACAAAAACGGGATATATTCTGTACTTTTTTTTAGAGTAGGTCTAATTCATTTTATATATTTAAATTTTTAATTTTAAATTTTAAAATTTTTAAAAATACCATATTTAATATTTTTTATTATAATTAAAAATTCTTAATAAATATCACATTTAAATTTAAATTAAAAATTTAAATTTATAATATAAATGAGGCCTTAATTACTTAGAATTAAACAACAATGTGACATCAATAGAAATTTATCTTATATTATAAGTAATTTGTAGATTCTTTTTTTTCGTAATTCATAAGTTATTTTTTTATCTCGCAGATTATAGTTTAAAAAGTAACAATTATTTTAAAAAGTAATATTATTTTATTTTCACTATTATTTTAAAATTTATCTTATATTATTAATAATTTGTAGGTTCTTTATAAATTATTTTTTCGTAACCCATAAATTAACTTAAGAGTTATTCTTTTTAATAGTATTAAACGTTTGGTTCATGGATTAGAATCATGTAATTAAAATTATTTTCAATTTACGTATATTTTTTATAAGAAAAAATACTGTAATGAACCATGAATCATAATTCAAATCAGGGAACGAATCTAGGCACCAAACATAATCTTTCCTACTTACATGTAAATAGTAAAAATACTTTCCCTAAAAAGCAAAAAATTTAAAATTAAAATTCACATTAAAATCACTAAAAACAAAAAACGAAATTAAAAATGCCCATTATTACTGCCTTCCCTTTCACTCTCCGACACCACCGCCGCCACTGCCCTGCCCGGTAGTTTCAAGAAACTTCTGACGCCATGCCGGCAACGACGACGAAACGACAACAACCATCATAAAAAGTTCAGAAGGTGTTCTAATGGGACCAAACCCTTGAGGGTAACGATCCTTTTCGTAGTTTTTTGAGTTTGTCTTCGAGTTTATGTGCGATTCTTTTTTTCTTTTGTGAAAATCGCAAAATAACTTTCGTTTTTTTTTTTTGTTCGTGCTATTTGGACTTGTGTTTCTTTTAGTTTAGTTTAATTAAATTTTACTTCAAAAAGTTTCCTCTCTTTTACCTAAAAAATCTTGAAGATTTAGGATTGTCCTGCTTTATTAAGATTATTGAGTTTTTCTTCTTGTTTTTTTTTTTAATCAGATTTGGTTTCGAACTGTCAATTTATAGTAGGTTTAGGCTTTATTTGATTTCCCTACATAAACAGGCCATTCTGCATTTTTTTTTATTTCATTTATTACAATTTTTGATCAACAAAACAAAATTTTTCTTCTGACTTTTTAGATCAAATTGTTGGCGTTCTAGTTAATAAACTGAGTTTTGTTCTTCATCTAATTTCATCAAGAAAGTAAAAACTCCCATAATCCTAAGGTGGATTTTCGTATTTTCAAAAAGTAATGGATTTCTGAATCCGTAGTCTTTTTTTTATGTGGGAAAACTGCGAATTTTAGAATTTCTTTTCTGAATATTTTTTTTATTCTTTTTCATGTTTGAAGTCATGAAGAGCAAAAACTTTAGAGACCCTAACATTCAAGGGTATGGAAGATTACAACATTGAACATACCAAGGAAAAAGGAAGCCAAAGAGATTCTGTATTCAGTCGCCAGAGTGCTCGGACCCATTATGCAAGGTCACGGTTGGGATGTCGAACTACTCGCCGAATTTTGGAAGTTTGATCTTCACTTCTTTTTTTTTTTTTTAACCTTCTTTCTAATGGTTCAAATAATTCTCAAATTGCATTGTGTTTTAGGTTTTTGTTCTTATTAAGAATTGATCTTACTAATCCTGTCAGCCACTTTTCGCTCATCAAAAGATTGAGGGTGCGTTTGGCAAATATATTTAGGTCTCGTTCAGCTTGCTGATTTGAGTTTTTAATTCGAGTTGAGATGCGACTTTATGTGAGAACTTTTAACTATAGCAAAAAAGTTAGATGTCATTTTATAGTAAAATTGAAATTCTAAACTTGAATCATTGAAATGAACGGGGTCATAAACCCATGATTTTAATTCTAGTGTTTTCCTCCCACAAAGAATTTGAATTTAAAAATTTCCCACTAATGGTTCTCACAAAGTTCTCGATAATAAATTATAATCACTGACTTGAACGTGTGAATTAAATAGTCCCTAAGTTTTTCGTTATCATTGTTTATTGTTGTTGTTGTTGTTCCTGCAAAAAGACTTAAATTTGTTTGAGTTACAAAGTGCATCTTTTGTGACCTACAATTAAATTTTCTCTTTCAATTTTAAATTGTTTTTTTCTTCATTATAATTCAATTTTAAATTTTTTTTTTTTTAATAACAAAATAGCTCATGTTGAATGTCTTGTGTTTTAGATTTTTGTTCTTATTGATATCAATTTGACTAACGTCAGTTTAGGATCAAAACGAAGTGTTTTCTTTTTACTGATTGTTCATTTTAATGCAAAATGAATGAAATTTTGTTCAAAGTAGAAAGAGTTAAATTTGTTACAGCCCTATTGACGAGGGCACCGCTTACAAAGCAAAATATGTTAACTTAGCATAAATCACAATATAGCCTAATAATACTTGATGACATATAATTGAACATACAGTAACATGCATCCACGTGGTACATTTTGCTCAAACGTGGCGCATTTTGTTCCACTTGATTTGTTTGTAAGGTTCGTTGTAGATTTCTTCTCGCAATATTGCATGATGAGAGGTGTGATTGGACCAACAAACTTTCTCCCATAAAAGTATGACATTGGCATGAACGTCAATCGACAATAGCAGAACATTTTTCCTGCAATTTTTATTTTTATATCACATTAATATGAGAGTTATTAACAACACTAACAATATTTACATAAAGATAAAAATGAAGTGGTACTACTGAGGGGAAGAACCAAAACTCTGGTGGCATTGGGTTGCATCCATCCCACTCGTACACACCAAGAATCTGTAATTGATACAGAACATAAATCATTTAATTGGATCGTTAGTCTTAATTAATTCAAAATTTGTTAAATACATAGTAAAGTAGTGCAATTTACCATCACAATATAACCTAATAATACTTGATGACATATAATTGAACGTACAGTGACATGCATCCACGTAAGTTTCTCGCTGGATACTCTTGAAAGAAAAGTATTGAACATCGTAAAAGCCCCCAATTGAAATTGAAAAAATCCCTCTCAGAAAACCTCTCTGAAAGCCCTCAAGTCGTATAGACTAAAACCCATTGAGCTAACCAGTGAATTACACCAATGATCAAACAGATACAATAAACGCTCGATAATTACATTATAGATATGGACTCAAATTCTGAGAAATCGGCATTTGTGATGAAAATAATGTGGCACATCAGCGACATTAACTCTAAAGATCAATAGCGCAGCCTGCAGAAAGATGAACATTTTATGTGAAGTTTTGAGTTTGAACACCAAAACAAAGGGTCCTCAAGGAACTTAGCATTATTTTAAAAGAAAATGTGTACCGATCCATAGAAGCAAGAATTGTTCAGCTGTATCAACTTCATCACCTTCCTTTTTGAACAATTGATAACTCTTTCCTAAATACTTGTAAATTTCGATGGCAACTTGAAAAAGGCATGATGCTGCACCTCCTAGAAAGTGTCCTGGTTAACCAAAAAAAAACAAAAAAAAAAACAAAAAAAAAAAACAAAACAAAAAACAGTAACGTGGGAAGATTGAGAACTTAAGCAAAAATTAAAAAAAAAAAAAATTACACAAATAAAATTCTGACCTTCTGAATATTGTTTAGAAATTAAAAAAGAAAGAAGAAACGTAAGTATGCCTTCCTTTCGAAGCCTTGCGTGTGGCTGATTCTGGTACGTCTGTAGACATGAAACACATTCATCAGTTTGTTCTAATTAAGGTCGTTAATTCCTGCATTCTTCTTATATTAGATTGTTTGTAACAAAACAATAAAGAAAAGACAACTTAAAAGCTAGTTCCTTTCAAAGTTTCAATGCCATTCACGAGATCCTGGATGAGTTATAGACCTTTATAAAGCAAAATTTTATGAATTTGAAACTACTTTTTATCATTTCTCTGAGAAAATGGTTATCTATCTTTAATAACATAATATGCATGTATCACAATCATAAATGTGACGACCCTAACTTTTGATCATCATCCTATGCTCATACTTACCATTTCTTAACCTCTATGACGAAGCTAGTTATAATTTCTTAAAATTTCAGGCCATTTTTTTTTTCATTCTTACCATGTACGTTAAAATGTCAGAGCATTCCGGCAACATTCTATTACATCACCATCAAAATACATAAAACACTATTTTATTTTACATATAAAGTTCAGCAATAAGCTCCAAAACACGTGATGCATCCACAACCCACTTGCCCACATTTCATTTTGCTACACCCTCTCTCTCGCATGCCCAACATCAAGTTTTAGGGAGCCGGTGCTTTACCCGTGCTTCCTACAACATGAACAAACTTAATGAGCTTTCGCTCGGCAAGTATCAATAGGTCATAACAGATGCAATAATTATGCATACCCATATATGCATTCATATCATATAGCCTAGTATGAATTCTCAATGACTTTCGCTCGTATTTCTCATTCTTTTCATTCCTGTTTACGGATACCATACTTTGTTGTATGGAATGGTTTCCGTGTTTCATTTTCTTGTCTTTTTACTTCTTAGGGGCCCTGTCTGTTGTACCATAGCGCGCGCAAACCAAGGAGAGGAGTGGGGTAGCTAACCAATCCAACTCGATCACGGTTTCATATCTTTCATAGTCTCGTAATAACCTTTCCTTCGAAGGCTGGTACAAATAGGACGTTTAGTCTCTTACCGTTTATCAATTTTCTCATTGAAACGGTAACTTTAGTTAAATCTTATGAATTTGTGCATTATTGAGCATTTTATCATGAGATTAACTTTTCGTTAAAGTTTAACCTTTCATTTCTCTTAGTTTGATCTCGACTTAACATCGATACATACTTTTTTGCAGAATAAAGTTTTACGATTACGTAAGTCTTGTAGATACTTACCTAACATAGTATCTAGCATTCACATTGTATCTATCATTCAAAATTCTACTATATGCACAATCTTTGTGCAACATAGAAAAGCAAGCTTGTTCATGACATAGCCATAGAAAAACTATTGTACTTACCAAAGTTTCGCTAACGACGCGTCCTTTGTCTCCCTTGGCGCTTTCCAACTTCAACCGTTAATCGGCCCTATTGCATAAATTTTTCGATGGTTAGATTCAGAATCTAAGATCAATAATTACTTTGAAATTTACTTCGGAAAGGTCTACAATCCTTATGTTTGGTATTCAATCTCAAACTATTTCCTATCTCAAGGATTTGCACTAAAATCGTGCAAATTACTCAGTCATGGGCCTAATTTTCAATTTTGGTCTAAAATTGTGAATTCTCGTTGTGTTCGGTTTCTAACCATCACCGATTATTGAAACATCTTTCTTTTCACACTTTAATCCCATATTCCTCTTGAAATCCAGTTTTAGTTCAAATTACTCAAACTAAATTTCGGCAGAGTTTCGCCTTATTTTTTCTCGTTTCCCGAGTTTTTAATAACTCGTTCTACTTCGCTTTTTGGTACCGGAGTAAAGATTCACATTCCCTGAACACGATTCCAACATAAAATTGAACAAAACATATGTTCTTTCTTAATCTAGGCTCACGGATTTTTGATAGAAATCCACCAAAACTTTATTCAATCGTCTTAACACTTACACCGTTAAACTCTTATTACGATACTCTACAAAACCTCAGTTTCAATTTTCACTTTAACGGAAGTTTTTCTGAGATGGGTCACTATTCATCTAAATCAAGAAAATATAGAATTCTCACGAAAACTCTAAAATCTTACCTCCAGAAGTTGAGGTTTTTCCGCTAGAACGCCTCAGGTTACGTTTCTACCGGACTGAACGGAAGAAATCTCAATGAAAATGCTTGATTTTCACAATTCTCTGTCTTTTTTTTTTTTTTACGAATTACTCTCTCTGTTGTTTTTTTTTTTTCGTAACTCTCTGTTTTTTTTTTTCTTCTTTCCTTCGTAACTCTGCTATTGTTACTCTTACGGCGGTTGTAATTTTTTTTTTTGAAGTCAACTTGAATCATCAATTGCCGTGAGTGTGAGTCACCAAGCTATAAAATAGCTTATGCATGTAACAATGCCAAGTGGCATTATGGCATGTACAACCCATGTCCACCTTACGTAACTATACTTTTCACTCTTTCTTTTTTTTTTTTATCTCACTATTACCGTGAGAATGTGTGTATATATATATATATATATATATATATATTTAGATAATCTAATTTTTTTTAATAAACGTATTTAGAATTTAGAAATAATTATATAATATATATATATATATATATACATATACTATAACTTTACATATTTTGGGAAATTTTACCCCGTACATAAAGTTTTTACATAACTTTTTCTTGATTACATCAAAATTCTACTACTTACTATTCCGGAAAGAATTTCGGTCAAATACTGGACTGTCCAGATTAGACCTAAATTTTTCCCGGTCATTACAATAAATCTAAGGACCATATAGAAATGTACATGATTGAGGGCCTTATCTTGATACAATGAAAACATCTCACCTCACAGAAGATTTTTTGGATTTGAACGGACAGCCGTTAATACTTGCAAATTCCTACAGATTCAGGATGCTTTTCATCAGATTTCATTATAGTCGATTACTATTCTCGGGATTTGTTGGTCAATGGAGTAAGAGGACGTAACTACTAGAAATAGAAGATCCGAGGACCAACAAATCGAAGAACAAATTAATTTGGGAACCAGTTGTTATTAACTAAAATGAGCAAAAATTAGAAGTATAATAGAAAAATACCTGAAGAGAAATTTGAATGATGCTGAGGATGGGGAGGGGGGAGAAACGACTTAAGTATGCTTTATCATATTCATTCAACGTTGAGTTCTCCGGCTAACAATGCCTGCAGTGGAAAGACGTACAGTTTATAAACCAAATTGCAGCAAGTTAAAAGGAAAAAAAATAATAATAATTGCCACAAAAGAGGAAAACTAACCATTTCTTTGTCAAGTTCCTAATGCTTAAATGAGTAAGGGAAAGGGAAAGTCCTTCTTCTGGCAAGCAGTCTAATACCAAATACGAAATTCTTGAAGAGATGTAAACTAACCACAGCAGATGTAAACTAACCATTTCTTCCTCATGTTTTGCTCTTCCTGCATTCCAAATTCAGAACAAACATATTAAACAGAAAATTTTAGAGGCCCAAATCAAGTTATAGACACAATGTCAAGGACATAAAGTCTGCTTGTTGATAATATATTAAATATGAAAACTAATTCTAAGAAAATTCACACACAAATATGAAAAGAGAATTTGCTAACAGGGTTGATCTTAAATTTCAGCCAAAGAACTGCCTATGCCCCCGGGACTCAGCGTGCAGAGTCTGATCTTATTGCAAACAATCCAAATTACACACTCAAAAGTCAGAATGATATTCAATAGCTCTCAGAATTCTGTGTGTCTCTCACTCTATTTTCCAATTAGTCCCCAATTGAAATTGAAAAAATCCCTCTCAGAAAACCTCTCTGAAAGCCCTCAAGTCGTATAGACTAAAACCCATTGAGCTAACCAGTGAATTACACCAATGATCAAACAGATACAATAAACGCTCGATAATTACATTATAGACATGGACTTAAATTCTGAGAAATCGGCATTTGAGATGAAAATAATGTGGCACATCAGCGACATTAACTCTAACGCCCAAAGATCAAGAAAATACAGCCTGCAGAAAGATGCACACCAAAACAAAGGGTCCTCAAGGAAATTAGCATTATTTTAAAAGAAAATGTGTACCGATCCATAGAAGCAAGAATTGTTCAGCTTAATAGAGATAATGATGTTTTAAATTTTAAATTGTAAATAACTGTAATTAGATTTTCTGTTTGACTTTTCTAGATTAGATTTAGTTTTCCTGATTTTCCTTACTCAGCAGATTCTATTGTATATTATAAATACACCTTTTCAATCAATGAAAAGCAAGCCATTATATTCCCACCGTTCTATTTCTTTATATGGTATCAGAGCCAGCCGGCTTCTTCTTCTTTTTTTTTCTTTTTTTCTCACCGCCGGCAGCCCACCTCTCTTCTCGGCTCCCCACTCTCTTCTCCTCATGGCTGAAGAAAATACCCAAATCACCATTCCTAACACTCAGGACCCTGCAAAGCCTCTCACTCTCGTCAATATCTCCAACGCCAACACTGTGAAACTCACGTCAACGAATTATCTCTCATGGAAGCTGCAAATTGAGGCCCTTCTTATTGGCTACGACCTCTTCAAATTCATTGATGGCTCTCATCCAACTCCTTCTCCAACAGTTCGTGTCAACAACGCCGACGCTTCGAATCCGGACTACCTTAGTTGGGTTCATCAAGACAAACTCTTGTTTGGTGCCTTGGTCGGCTCTCTTTCCCCCTCTTTAATTCAACTCATCCAACAGGCGGCCACTTCCCGTGATGCTTGGCAGATTTTAGAAAATACTTACGCTCGTCCTACTCGAGGCCACATCAAGCAAATAAAAAATCAAATCAAAACTGCTGTTAAAGGTTCCTAATCTATTTCTGCCGCTCTGATGAACTGGCTGCTCTTGGAAAACCTATGGATCATGAAGATTTGATTGAGAAAATCCTTGATGGACTTGGTGATGACTATAAGTGCATAATAGATATTGTTGAGGGACGCGATACACCGATTTCTTTCGATGAGCTCCATGAAAAATTGATTAACCGAGAATTATCTCTCCGCCAAACTCAAGTGAATTACTCTCCCCTTCCTGCCTCGGCTAATGTCGCCACTAGTCGCCCCTCTTCTGGCCAGCGCTCCTCCAACTCTCGGTCACACTGGTCACCAGCTTCCGCCAGTCCACAGCCACCATCTGCAGCCTCTTTCATCTCTGGATCCCAGCGCCCGCGACGCCCTTACCTTGGCAAGTGCCAACGTTGCCAAACCCAGGGCCATACGGTGTCCCAATGTCCACTGTATCAGCTCGTTCCGACTGCCTCATCACATCAGCAAGCCTCCCGGCCCTCGACACCGTGGCAACCACATCCAGCCACCACATGGCAGCCTCGGCCTCCACACACTCAATGGCAGCCCAAAGCCAACGTCGCCACTTCTGCAACACCACAATCGCCCACATGGTTATTGGACAGTGGTGCATCCCATCATGTCACTGCCGACCTCAACAATCTCTCGCTTCATACTCCTTATGATGGTCCTGACGATATCGTGATTGGTGATGGTACTGGGTTACATATAACTCACACCGGTTTTACATCCTTACCCACATCCTCTCATACCTTTAACTTACAGAATGTTTTGTGTGTTCCAAATATGAAACGCAATTTGATTTCTATATCTCAATTTTGCAAATCTAACAAATCTTCTGTTGAATTCTTACCCACTTCTTTTCGTGTGAAGGATCTATTAACGGGGGCAACACTGCTGCAAGGGCAAACTAGGGATGGTGTTTATGAATGGCCGGCCTCTTCCTCCACTTCCGCTCCTTTACTTGCTTTTTCCAGTGTCAAAGCCTCTCCTTCTGATTGGCATCATCGTCTGGGACATCCGTCCGCATCTATCCTTAGGCACATTGTTTCAAATTTTAAATTGGATTTAGCGTCTACTTTCTCCCGTACGTTTCATTGTAAAGATTGTTCTTGCAATAAAAGTCATAAATTACCTTTCTCAACCTCTTCTCTTGTTTCCTCATCTCCTTTGCAACTCATTTTCTCAGATGTGTGGACTTCCCCTATTCATTCTATTGACAATTTCAAATACTATGTTATATTTGTGGATCACTTTACTCGTTACACCTGGCTTTATCCACTCAAACGCAAATCAGATGTTTCTACCATCTTTCAGAGATTCAAACCTCTTGTCGAAAATTTCTTTCATAAGAAAATTGTCACTTTATACTCTGACAATGGGGGGGAATACACCGGTCTCTCTTCCTTTCTCGCCACACATGGTATATCTCATCTCACATCACCACCACATACTCCGGAACATAATGGGTTGTCTGAGCGTCGTCATCGTCATATTGTTGAGACAGGTCTTGCTCTTCTTTCTCGTGCGTCCATGCCAATATCCTTCTGGTCATATGCATTTTCCACCGCCACCTACCTCATCAATCGTCTCCCAACTCCTACAATAAATATGTCCTCCCTTATCAGAAATTGTTTGGGTCTCCTCCCAATTACTCCAAACTTCATGTTTTTGGGTGTCTCTGCTACCCTTGGCTTCGTCCGTACACATCTCACAAACTTGATCCTCGGTCTACTCCGTGTATCTTTCTTGGTTACTCACTTACTCAAAGTGCTTACTTGTGTTACGAACCCTCCACCACCAAAATCTACATATCCCGTCATGTTCGTTTTGTCGAGTTTGTTTTTCCTTTTTCCGGTCTCCAACTCACACTCCCTCGTCCCGACGAGACCACTAGCTCCACATGGCTTTCGATCCCTCTTCTTCTACCGGCCTCCGACACACCATCCCCGGCTCACTCCTGCACCTCAACCCCCGAGGCCTTTGTGAACCCACCTTCCCTGTCCTCCACATCGTCCCCGGACCCAACTCCTTCGCCTCAGCCACCCGAATCGCCACCTGACCTTCCTCAACCCACTGCCGAACCCCCCGCACCCCCTCTCATATGGTTGCACCTCGCAGCTCACTACCCCCACCAGCTACAACTTCTCGGGACTCTCCGGTCATTACTCGCTCTCGCAATAACATCCACAAGCCTATCCAGAAACTTACCCTCTCCACTCAGCTAGCCCAAGAAATTGAACCCTCCACCGTAACCCATGCCATCAAGGATCATCGATGGCGTCAGGCCATGTCCGAGGAGTTTGATGCCCTTGTCCACAATGGCACTTGGGAACTGGTTCCTCCAGAATCCGCTCAGAACATAGTGGGATGTAAATGGATTTTTCGCATTAAACGCTTACCTGATGGCTCTATTGACAGGTACAAAGCACGCTTGGTTGCTAAAGGGTTCTATCAACGTCCCGGTGTTGATTACCATGACACATTCAGTCCTGTGGTCAAACCGACCACTTTGCTCGACTTGTCCTCTCTATCGCGGGTCGGCAAGGGTTGGATTCTTCGTCGCCGATGTCAATAATGCATTCTTACAGGGCACTCTCTCTGAGGATGTCTACATGGCACAACCACAGGGGTTTATTGACACTGATCGCCCTACTCATGTCTGCAAATTGAGGAAGGCAATCTATGGTCTCAAGCAAGCTCCTCGTGCTTGGTACCATGAACTTCGTCAGTTCCTGGCCACCTCTGGTTTTCTCAATTCCACTGCCGACACATCTCTATATATCTGCAACACGTGTGATGTTACTCTATATCTCCTGGTCTATGTTGATGATATAATTATTACAGGAAACAACACGACTGCAGTTCAGCGGTTTATTGACACTCTTGCCAAGCGGTTCTCTCTGAAGGACCTTGGTCCTCTGACGTATTTTCTTGGTGTTGAGGTTATCTCTAATCCATCGGATGGTTCTCTCTCGGCGGCGCCTACATTGCCGATCTACTTGCTCGCACCAACATGACGGATGCTCGTCCAAAGAACCACACCCATGGCTACCACGCCTACTCTAACTCTGCATTCCGGCGGCTTCTCTCGATCCCACGAATATCGCACCATGGTTGGTAGTCTTGATGATTTGTCCTTGACACGCCCGCACATTGCTTATGTCGTCAACAAACTATCTCGCTTTATGCATCGACCCACAAATGATCATTGGAATGCGGTCAAGCGCATCCTTCGTTATCTATGCGGCACCATTGATCATGGTATCATGCTTCATCATCGCTCCACACTTGCTCTCCATGCCTTTGCGGATCTTGACCGGGCGGAAACAAAGATGATTACACCTCCACCAAAGGCTTACATAGTGTACCTTGGCCGCAATCCTATATCGTGGAGCTCAAAGAAGCAACGCCAGGTTGCTCGATCTTCCACCGAGGCAGAATATCGCCCGCCGCCGCCACTGCAGAATTGCGCTGGATCTCATCCTCCTAGGTGAACTCGGGTTTTCTTCCTCACAACAACCGGTCATCTACTGTGATAACGTGGGTGCTACAAATCTCTGCTCCAATCCTGTGTTTCACTCACGCATGAAACATGTTGCACTTGACTACCACTTCATCCGTGAACAGGTTCAAAATGGAGATCTTAGAGTTGCGCATGTTGCTTCAACTGATCAGTTAGCCGACGCACTCACTAAACCTCTACCTCGCACGCGCTTCCACCAACTATTGCTCAAGATTGGACTCTCCTCTCGGAGCTCCAACTTGCGGGGGCATAATAGAGATAATGATGTTTTAAATTTTAAATTGTAAATAACTGTAATTAGATTTTCTGTTTGACTTTTCTAGATTAGATTTAGTTTTCCTGATTTTCCTTACTCAGCAGATTCTATTGTATATTATAAATACACCTTTTCAATCAATGAAAAGCAAGCCATTATATTCCCACCGTTCTATTTCTTTATACAGCTGTATCAACTTCATCACCTTCCTTTTTAAACAATTGATAACTCTTTCCTAGATACTTAGCTTCTCGAAAGTATCAGTAAATTTCGATGGCAACTTGAAAAAGGCATGATGCTGCACCTCCTAGAAAGTGTCCTGCTTAAGCAAAAAAAAAAAAAAAAACAAAAAAAAAAAAACAAAACAAAACAAAAAAAAAAAAAAAAAAAAAAAAAAAAAAAAAAACAAAACAAGAAACAGTAACGTGATAAGATTGAGAGCTTAAGCAAAAATTAAAAAAAAAAAAAAAAAAGAATTACACAAATAAAATTCTGACCTTTTGAATATTGGTTCGCTAACTTGAAAGAAGAAACGTAAGTATGCCTTCCTTTCGAAGCCTTGCGTGTGGCTGATTCTGGTACGTCTGTAGACATTAAACACATTCATCAGTTTGTTCTAATTAAGGTCATGAATTCCTGTATTCTTCCTATATTAGATTGTTTATAACAAAACAATAAAGAAAAGACAACTTGAAAGCTAGTTCCTTTCAAAGTTTCAATGCCATTCACGAGATCCTGGATGAGTTATAGACCTTTATAAAGCAAAATTTTAAGAATTAGAAACTACTTTTTATCATTTCTCTGAGAAAATGGTTATCTTTAATACCATAATATGAATGTATCACAATCATAAATCTAAGGACAATATAGAAACGCACATGATTGAGGGCCTTATCTTGATACAATGAAAACATCTCACCTCACAGAAGATTTTTTGGATTTGAACGGACAGCCGTTAATACTTGCAAATTCCTACAGATTCAGGATGCTTTTCATCAGATTTCATTATAGTCGATTACTATTCTCGGGATTTGTTGGTCAATGGAGTAAGAGGACGTAACTACTAGAAATAGAAGATCCGAGGACCAACAAATCGAAGAACAAATTAATTTGGGAACCAGTTGTTATTAACTAAAATGAGCAAAAATTAGAAGTATAATAGAAAAATACCTGAAGAGAAATTTGAATGATGCTGAGGATGGGGAGGGGGGAGAAACGACTTAAGTATGCTTTATCATATTCATTCAACGTTGAGTTCTCCGGCTAACAATGCCTGCAGTGGAAAGACGTACAGTTTATAAACCAAATTGCAGCAAGTTAAAAGGAAAAAAAAATAATAATAATTGCCACAGAAGAGGAAAACTAACCATTTCTTTGTCAAGTTCCTAATGCTTAAATGAGTATGAGAAAGGGAAAGTCCTTCTGGCAAGCAGTCTAAACTTTGCAATCCCAAATACGAAATTCTTGAAGAGATGTAAACCAACCACAGCAGATGTAAACTAACCATTTCTTCCTCATGTTTTGCTCTTCCTGCATTCCAAATTCAGAACAAACATATTAAACAGAAAATTTTAGAGGCCCAAATCAAGTTATAGACACAATGTCACGCACATAAAGTCTGCTTGTTGATAATATATTACATATGAAAACTAACTCTTAAGAAAATTCACACACAAATATGAAAAGTAAAGCAAAAAAAAAAAAAAAAGTGTTTTAACGCTAAAGTAATTAGGAAATATATATAGAAGAAAAAGAAACAAATTTATCAATTGTTATTAAGTAAAATAGAACGAAATTCATATTTATAATACCTGAATAGAAAATTGGAGCACATTGAAGATGGGGAGGGACAGAAATGCATAATGCTTTATCATACTTCATTCGAATTGATTTTTATGTTGGGGATGTGTTGAATCTTGGGCCAATCCTCCCCTGTTCCTCTCTGGCACCGCTCTTTTAACAGAGGACACCAAATGATGGATAAATCAGTAAGAGAAAGGGGAAGCCCTTCTTCTGGCAAGCTCTCTAATTCTTCGACGGAACAAATTTCCAAATGTTGAAGGGAGATGAGTTGCTGAAAGCCTTTTCCATTTAGGGCTTTAAGGTTTCTGAAGGCCCAGATCGAAAGAGAAGTCAAAGTGGATGGAAGCAGCCCTTCCTCTGGAAATGAATTCCCCGCTCCTTCAAATTCACATCCATCGAGCTTTAATCTTTGAAGAGAGGAGAGTCTTTGCAAATCCCAATTCATACGGTTTGCAACGAGCATTGTGCACGTATGGATTTCAAGTATTTCTAAAGTAGAGGGCAAGCCCATTTCTGAAAATGACTCTAATCTTGGACAAAACTTTAAATTTATAAGTTCAAGAGAGGGATATGCGGAATCAATCTCTACTTGACTTATTGGAAAGAGACTCACAATTTCTTCACATTCATCAATTTTAATTGTTTTCAAGGATGGAAAACAACCAGCAGGAAGTCCAACTTTAAGTTTCTTACAGCATCTTAAACGTATATCCTCGAGACGAGGGAACAGTTCTCCTCCTTGCTCTAGCCCAGCAAATGACCAATTCTCCAACAAATCCATGTCACAAATTATTAAGCTTTCTAAGGATGGAAATGGCGTTGTCAAGGAAGTACCACAAAATTCATCTCCTATACTTTCCAACCCATTCATATACTCAATCTTAAGCTCTCTGAGGGAAGGTAGTTGCCCAAATGAGGGCAACAAGCAACAACGTTCACAACCAAACAGAGACACTTCAACCAAGTCACTAAACGATTCATGTGCTACCCAATCAGGGAATACTGTACCCCTGTAACCACAGTTTATGAGTTTCTTCAGCTTTCCATGCGGTTTCAACGCATCAAGTACTTGTCGTTCTTTTGTTGAATCATCAATATCTCCATACTCCCATTCTAAAATAAGCTCAGTAAGATGCTCTTTGTTCTTCAAATCAGCCTGTATCACGTCCCCAACATCCACCACGTTTTCAAGTCCTGAAATGCAAAGAGTTCCACGCAAAGACTGTAGTTCTCCCAGCTCTTTGATCCGAGAACCACCATTTTCACCCAAGACAAAATCACTTAATGTCTGTAGATTTTTCAACTTGCACATCTGTGGCGGCATCTCATTTATTGGTGTGTTTTTTATCACGAGATGACGTAGGTTGATTAAAGAACACATGCTAGTTGGCAATTCTGTAATTTCGTTACAACGTGACAACAACAGTGTTTGCAAGTTATACAGAGCACAAATTGAACTGGGAATGTCTTTGACTTTTGTATGTGATAAGTCCAAGTACCTTAAATGTTTCATATTACCGATTGAATCTGGCAATTTTGTAATAGCAGATTCAGATAAAGAGAGAGCTCTTAAGCGTCCTCCAGCTCCTAGCAACAGTTCAAGCAGGACAGTATCTGTCAACATTGACCTACGCACGTAGGTATATGACAATGGTAAAGCTAGCAGGGTCCTAAAACACTTGGTTTTGGATAAAACCTCTAATTTCATCATGACATTAGATTCTTTTCTGTAGGACAAATGACAAGTGTCGCTTGTAAGGCCATCGAGGTCATGGCAATCATTTAACATTAAGCAAGACTCGCCAGATATGCGCATAGCTAAATCATGCACAAGATCATGCATAAGGAGAGTTGGTTCTCCAAACCCGTTTGATCGTTGAAAGAAGGACCTTGCTATTAGAACATCTAGGTACTCCTTTCCAACATCTTCTTGTCTTCTTCCCCTTTCAGGTTGCAAAAGTCCTTCCGCCATCCACAACATGACTACAATTTCTCTATCCTTTTCCCGAAACTCGTAATCTTTTGGGAATATTGAGCAATAAGCAAAGCATCGCTTTAGATGTGGAGGTAACCACTGGTAACTCAACCATAATGCTGGAAGAATATTATTCTTCTGGTTTTCTTGAAATTGCAACTCCCACACGTCACTTTCAAGTATCCCTTTCTACTTCTCCGGACTTGATAACGAGCGTAGAACACCAGCAATTGATTTTATTGCCAAAGGAAGACCCTTGCACTTTTTAACAATTTCTTTACCCATTTCTTGCAAATCCGGATGTATCTGAGATCCTCTATTCTCAAAGACATGGTTAGCAAACAACTTCCAGCAATCGTCCTCTGATATCATCTGTAGAGAATATGCTGGAACGGTACCCATCCTTGATGCAACAATTTCACTGCGTGTAGTCACAATAATCTTACTCCCGTCAGCTCCAGAGTTGAAAGGGCTCCTTAAAGCATCCCAAAGTTCGTATTTTTCGTTCCAAACATCGTCATGAACAGAAAGAAATCTTTTCCCCATCAATAGAGTTTTTAGTGCATTTTGAAGTTGATATAGGTCCTGGATATGACATTTCTGAGAAGTGATCGCCTCAATAATTATTCTTGTTAGTTTAAAAACATCAAAATCCTCTGATACAGTTACCCACACCTTCAAGGCAAAATGATCTTGGACTCTGCTATCATTGTAAACAAGCTGAGCAAGTGTGGTTTTGCCCATACCACCCATGGCCACTATAGGAATCACAGATATCTTACGCCCGCCATCATGATCTAATAACAACATTTCAACGATGGCCTCTTTCTCAGCATCCCTTCCATAAACATCACATGCGTCTACCATTGGAGCAGGCAGTCTTTGAGGTCTGTTTTGGTGAACACCTTCTCTCAGACCAAGCTCTTCCTTTTGCCTCAAAAGAAGATCCAATCTTCGAAGGATCTCCTCTACTTCAGATTTCACACGGATTTCAAATGCACTATTTGACTTTGGCATGAAGTTGAAGAACGAACTTGCTTTGCTTCCAGATTGATCACTTTCTTCAATCCTGCGCCGAAGAGCTTCGGTGTTGACTATGTCCATGACGTGGTCTGCCTCATAAAGCACTTGTTTAAGCTCATCAACCCACTTCTTCACGTTTTCATCTGTGAGTTGTTTCACCTCAGCATCATTCATCAACTTATTAGCAGACAACAACCTGATCTTTAACTCATCAAGAACCTTAGCGAGGACTTCCTTTCCTCGGAAGACGTTAAGGACCTCCTGAGTAGCCATCCTATCAAACAAGACATTAAGGAAGCCGGAGAGAAGAGCACTTCCCACGAGTTCAGCCATGGTTTCTCTTCCTAAAAAACAACTGAAATAAGATGGAAATGATGGTAAGCAGTAAGCATTCTAATTTTACAATATCATTAAATTTCAAGGATTCAAATTAGCGGCTAGAGGACAGAGAGAGCTTAAAAATGACTACTTCTAATGAAACGACATTGAAATAAGAAAAATAAATTGACCAAAAAATTAAAGCAAATAATAGAATATCCAACTATTTATGTTCTTCAACCTTGTTAATTTTACCATAGTTTTACATAGTTATCTTTTATTTTTCAAGAGAGGGTTTAAAAATAAAAATAAAAATAAAAAAGCCGAAATCATTAGAGAAAAATTAACAAAAAAAAAAACAAAAAAATTCTTTACAAAGATTTGGTAATGAGAAAGCAAGAATAGTAGAGAAACTAGTAAGTTAATTTATTATATCAAATATTTTCCTAGACATATGTCAGCGTGAAAAAAGGAATAAAAATTTGTGTGTGTGTGTGTGTGTGTGTGTGTTTTTTTTTTTTTTTGTCGAATCACTCCACGTCTCCACCCACCCCATTGAATCAGATTATCAGATCATTTTTTTTTCCTTTTTGATTTCACAAATCTTTTTTTTTTTTTTTTTTTTTTTTAAATTCGTTACTTTGTTTTAAGGATATCCACCCCTGATAATACTATGTTGAAGTTAACCCAAGTTCCTATTAGCTCTAATCTATAACTTTTTTTTTTTTTTAAGCCTTTTTACCCTTATTTGCCCCCTCTAAAAGGTTTTAATTATCCCATCTACCATAGTAGTTATTTTTTTTTTTAAAAAAAATTCAATTATACCTAAAGAAAATATTTGTGAAATGAAAGCACATAACAGTAAAGTAGAAGGTGGGAAAGAAAATGATATACCTTTCGAGAATTAAGAGAAAATGTTTATGCCAGTTGTAAACAGGAGAAGATAGCTTTAGTTGTAACAATCTTTGCCCTTCTCTTTACTGTCGCTCCTCTGAGTGATGAGAGTTTTCTCTTCTTCCAAATGAACCGAAACGAGATCGATGATAAAAACACTGTAATGGAGAATAATAAAGAAGAAAGCAGATCAGTGTGGTATGAAATGAAGCCCGATTCACGCGTTTGGCAAAGGCAATGATTGCTAAAGATCAACGTGTTTCATCATAGATTTTAATATGTTTTTGATAATGTAGTTGTTTGAATATTAATTAGTAAAATTAATGTTTGCTTTAATATCAATGCTTTGATTTCATTCGCCTTTGTGAGGTTCAAATTGTAATTAATGAATTGATTTTTTTTTTTTTAACGACACGAAATAAAAAACAGCTCTATCGACATATAAAACATAAATAATATATCGTACAATTCTGTTCTTCAACCATGTTAATTTGGTCATATTTTTACATATTTGTCTTTTATTATTCAAGAGAGGGTTTAAAAATTAAAAATAAAAATAAAAAAGCCAAAAACATTACAACGGAATTAAGAGAAAAAGATTCTTTTACAAGGATTACTATATCAAAAATCTCTTTTTTTACAAATCTTTTTTTAAAAAAAAAATATATATATTACTGGTAGCATCTACCATAATATTTTTTTTTTCAAAAAAAAACAATCAATTATACCTTAAGTTTAGTCTCTTAAAATCTCAATTAAACCAAAAATCAATTATCTCCTGGATATAACTTCACAAGTTTTTGGTCTCTCTTTAAACATTAAATTTAACTTTATTAAAACAAGCTTAGTTTATTTAATTTCTTTTTTTAAAAAGAGTGATGCAAATTGATAAATACAGGTAAAAAAATTGTCGGAGTACTGGAATTATAAT
This sequence comes from Morus alba, assembly GCA_012066045.3. NCBI lineage: Eukaryota > Viridiplantae > Streptophyta > Magnoliopsida > Rosales > Moraceae > Morus > Morus alba. The sequence continues at coordinate 3,502,655 of CP050224.2, forward strand.
TCAAAAGGTTTGGATTTAAATCAATGTCAACATCCAATATTTCAGCAACGTGATGAAACCAATATTTTCATTATTAGAAAGAAAAAGAATAACAAATTATTCGCGGAATTAAATCACACAACTATAAAGTATGAGAAGAAAAAGAAAGAGATATACCTTTGGAGAATTAAGAGAAGATCTTAATGATAACTTTGGTTGTAGCAATCTTTGTGCTTCTCTTTAATATATCTCCTTTGAATGATGAAAGTTTTCTCTTCTTCCAAAGGATCTGAAATCAGATTGCTGATCTGTTTGTGGAGAATAACAAAGACTTTCGCAAGGACTTTTGTTCAAAGAAAATATCTCTGTTTTTCCTCACCTATCTTTCTCCCTCTTTTCCTACCCCAATTTACACGTTCGGTGCAGGCAATAATATTCTGTAATTTTTCAGAAAATATCTCAGTATAATAATGTAATTTAACAAAAATGATATATATTCTGTAATTTTTCGAAAATAAGTTTAATTTATTTTACGGATTTAAATTTTACTCTATTAATAAGAATTGTTATTTCAACTATTATATTAGTTTTTTTATGACTAGATCTGTGTATATCTATAAAGCTCAAAATTTTTTCTACTATAAATTAAATCGTTAAAAAACTAATTCAATAATTAAAATACAATTTTTATCGTCAGACATAATCGTCTTCTCTACCATAAATGTTCTTAAATTTCACAGTAAAATTTTTTTATTGGAGGATAAAAGATTAAAGTAATACTCCATTGATACTCATACTGAATCTTAATTCCTAACATGATCATAGGTAAAGAGATATTTTTTAGTAACTTGGAAATGACCAAGTTAATTCATATTAATTAATGGGCGAAAATAGCTGGATAGCTTTATCCGACAACAAGAATCTTAGAAAATAGCTTTTAGAATTTTGACCATTAATGTTTTCTTGGCTTTGTTCAATAGTTTATGATCCCATTTGTGTGAACAGACTAGCTAATTATCCCCACTTTTTGAAAGAGCGAAGCCAAATTAAAAAAAAAAAAAAAAGGATGGAATACTGTTTTTTAGAATGTAGTGTTAAATACATATATAAATCAAATAAAAAATAAAAGGAAAAAGAGAACGGAAAATTTAACGTGTTCAGCTTTATGCTGTAACTTATGGATGAGGAATTATTTAGTGAATCGAGTATATACTACTTAAAAAATCTTAATTAATGGCGGTTTTTGATTGCCAAAGTATAAGATAACAGTCAAAAAGCGTCATTAGTTTAGGCGCTATTAAATGTTGTGTGAGATATATTGGCGGTAAAAAATATACACTTTATATTTATATGGCGGTTGAACATAAATTATTGTCTAATCTTTTTAACTTTAGATAGCAGTTGAATGCAAATTGCCATCTAATAGTTTACGTTTTAAATGGCAGTTGAATGACAACACTCTTTCATGGCACTTCTCAATTGACAGCCGTGTAATATTTTCTTTTTTTAGGAAAAAGAATTTCCTGCATTTTTTTAGAATAAATTTCTGTTAAAACAAACTTTTTTTTACATAAATTTCATAATTTCCTATATAATAATGCGTATAATACAGAGCTTCTTTAAAAAAAGATATATATCTATTTTAGAATTTGAAAAATTAGAAATTGAATATTTAACAATATTTACCTAAAGCATATTCTTAAAAAAGTAACCTAAATCAGTTCAATATGTACTAAATAAGTACATAAAAACAACTGTCTACAAAAGTGCTGTCAGACTTCCCCCCCATTCACTTCGAACTTCATCAATCTCTTCTTGTGTGTAAGTACGCGCTTCCTAAAAAACTACACAAAGAAAATATAATTTGTTACGTTCATATGTTTTTAAAACCGAACATAATTAGCATAACAAGGTTTGCAATTACCCCATTTTCCAGCATGTTTATCGGACCAAAGGAGAATCAAAGAGCTCATTCATATATCGCATTATATCGTATTCGTAATCTACATTTATAGGTTGACGAGGGCACTGCTTACAAAGCAAAATATGTTAGCTTAGCAAATATATTAAAGCATTCATCATAGAAAAAAAAATATAAATAACTATACTTTAACGTTATTTTATTGATTTCTTCTTCCACTAATTTTCTTATACAGTTTCTTTATCTAATCGGGATTTAGACTTACTTTTTTCTCAGTCTTGTTTGTATTTCCATTCATTCAATAAATATAATCAGAGGTCATCTTCTTCCTTAAGAACCTCTATAGTTCAGTTCAGATTTCCGGGTTCCTAACACCTTACAGAGCGCGGTTGCTTTTGATCTTTTCTTGACCTCAGTCCGTACCAAAGAAGATTAATTCGTGATTGATAAATACAACCTATACCTATAGCTTCCAGTAAACTTATAATACACAATAATAGCTTAGCGTAAGTCTCTCTCTGGGTACTCTTGAAACAAAAGTATTGAACATCGTAAGAGCCCTATAATAATAGAAATAACAAATAAATTAAGGCATTCATCATGGAAAAAAAATATAAATAACTATACTTTAACGTTATTTTATTGATTTCTTCTTCCAGTAATTCTCTTATAAAGTTTCTTTATCTAATCGGGATTTAGACTTACTTTTTTCTTTTGATTGAGATTTGGACTTACTTTTTCCCTTTGATTGAGATTTAGACTTATATTTTTTTCCTCTGACTGAGATTTAGACTTGCTTTTGCCAAATTTGAAAACCAGTTTATCAACCTCAGTTAATACCTTAACTCCAGCCAACGGACATGGAGCTTTGTTAATTTCTTGTTCTCTATAAAATGTTTGCTTATACTTTCTATGACGATGATCCGTATCTAATTAAAAAGCGCCTATGATGCAAATAACATATTCTATTCCATGCTTCAAATAGTGTGAACATGTTTTCTTTTGTAACGCCGTAACCCCTTAAGGGGTCGACCTTGCAGGACTCTCGATATAGTCAGATCTTATACTCGTTATTTATACGTATAAGTTATTTATAATTACAAGAATTTTAACATTTTTATGTAATTTTTTTTTCATTTATGTGCCTTTTAAAGGTTTATGCTATCATAAAGTATTAATAGAGCATCTCCAATCGAACTCTAAATTTTAACCAAGTTACAGCTAATTAAAATGGCTAAAAAGCCATTTTAACAAGTAATTTTTGAGTGATTCACTCTAACTATACTCTTTATTTTAGCTAAATATTAAATTTTATTAATATTTATTGAAGTTAAAATGTTGACAACTTTGGAGTGGAGAAAAGTGAAAATAAAGCTAAATCATTAGTTATTTTAACTAAAAACGTAAAATTGTTAGTACGGTTAAAGTTGCTATTAAACATGTTCGGATGTAAATTTCCGTAGTTTTGTAATTTTTTTGATATTTTTATTGATATCGATATTTCTATAAAATTTTCTTAAAGTTGGAAAGAACAGGCCATCTTTATTCTAATTTTTATGAAATAAATATCAAAAGGCTAATTAATCTCAACATGTGCGTGCGTGTGTGTGTGTTTGTTGATGTCATGTTAAAATTTTTATGAACAGACAATCTTTGTTTTTTGTTCTTCATTGCAGGGAGTATAGAGAAGGGCAAGGTTGGACAAAACGGTGGTTTTCTTCATTGGTGTTATTGCTGTTGTGATGATATCAACAAAGGTTGGACACTTGAAATCAACTAGGTTGTGTTCTTCATTTCGTTCTCTGTTGGTGAAAAAAAAGAAAAAAAACAGAGAGAGAGAGAGAGAGAGAGATGAGAGAGAGAATTTTCTTCATCTGGTTTTCTGTTGGTGAAAAAAAAAAAACAGACAGAGAGAGAGTTTTCTTCATTTGGTTTTCTGTTGGTGAAAAAAAAGAAAAAAAACAGAGAGAGAGAGAGAGAGAGAGAGAGAGAGAGAGAGAGAGAGAGAGAGAGAGAGAGAGAGAGAGAGAGAGAGAGAGAGAGAAGAGGACAAATTTTGACTGTTACAGTCACTGAGGCTTGAGAGTTTGGAATTCCACAGTTTGAAATTAGACATAAACTAGGAAAGGAGAAGTATTTTTTGTTGTGAAATAAATTAGTAATATGTCAGCATAAAATATTAAAGCTACATTTTCATTTTTGAGGGATGGTTTGTAAATTTCGCCAACTTTGTTTAGGGCATTTCTATGCAATGAAAAGTCAAAGTTGAAAATGAAGTGAAACTGTTTGCTTAAAACAGGGCAAGGGAAAGCAAAGTGTCACAACAAAATATGAAAGGATCGTAATTGTATGAAACCAACCTATGCAGTTGGAAAATGCTTAAAGAAACGACAGTTTTAGTAAAGTTTATGCACATAAATTTCAGCTAACAGTCAAGATAAGAGAATTTGCTAACAGGGTTCGGCCAAAGAACTGCCTATGTCCGTGGGACTCAGCATGAAGAGTCTGATCTTATTGCAAACAATCCAAATTACACACTCAAAAGTCAGAATGATATTCAATAGCTCTCAGAATTCTGTGTGTTTCTCACTCTATTTTCCAATTAGTCCCCAATTGAAATTGAAAAAATCTGTTACACCCATTTTTCTAACTAACCAATTCGTAGAAATAGACGTTAGAAATTAACAGGAATGATGTTATGGTGTTATAATTAGTTAAATTCTAATATCACGTTGAGTTATATTTTACAGGTGATCGCGACGAGGACTCGTGGTGTAAGAACAAGTTCATGCCAAGTTGTTAAATTTTATATGATGATTTGATGGATATGTATGTTGATTTGATACCATTAATAGATTATACAAATACATAGTATTAAACAAACATACTTACACGTTCAATTTTATATTTATTGATTTATATATATATATATATATATATATATACACACACACACACAAACATAAACATCAATAGTCAACCTTAGGTAAGTTATTGCACTTTATTGCTGATAGTATAACGGAACTTTGATCATGATTTGCAATTCATTTTCCACCTCAATGACAGCCTATAATCACCCAAATTAAACCAATCAACATTCAAGTTAATCCCGAAATTCATTTGGAATCAAATTGTAAGTAATTTCTCTTTATGTATATATACATGTTGACCAATGAAAAAAAAACTTATTCTTTTAAGCAGCCAGCTCTATTTTTTTCAGTTTCCTAATCCTTTCTCCATACCTCTTTCACGTCTCTCTCTCCCTCATCCTCTCTTTCACGACAAAAAAAAATATATATATATATATATATATATCACAAAAGAACCTCCATAATCAGCCATCAAGCTTATCTCCTAATCTTTCTTTTGAATTCTCCTAGCAATCAAGATAAAAGAAATCGTTAAGGTATGATTCCTCTTATTATTTATTCTTTTAGTTTCAAATTCTTTAAGGATACGGATTTGATTGTCAATGATGATTTTTGTTTGAGAAAGAGGAGAGATATGAGATGATGTTTGAGTGAGGCTATACCACTGCTATGTTGCTTATGGTATTACGTATATGGGTAGATGGGTGGCTGTGTTTGTTTTCTTTTTTAATCATTTTCAGACCTCTATATTCTTATTTATTTAATTAGTCATTTTCAAATTGTCGATTTTATTTAGAGGAATCATTTATAGACTTGTATATATATTGCGTCTAATGATAGGATCTCTTATTTCATTGGCCTTATTGCACCCTAGTTTAAGAAGTCAAAAATTTTTGGACGTATCTAGGAATGATTACATGCATACTTCTATGTTTCCGTGTAATTGAAATATGTCATAAGGTTGAATAATAGATGGAGTATCGTTTATACATGTTGAGGATGATGGTTTTGTATTTTATAGAATTTTTAGTGAATTTTCGTCCTAGTTTGAGTGCTGGAATTTCTCCAGGTTTCATGTCTGATTTTAAAACAGGGTTTGAGGGAGCAAACGAACTCCGTTTTTAACAAATTAGATACCGTCAGAAAGCTCTAGATGTCTACTTTAAATTAAAATTGGTTTCAGGTCATTTGGAGTTCTATATGAATTATTATGAGTTTTTAAATGAGTAAAGGTCAGGCTGCCAGTTTTATTAGTTTTGTAGTTTTGTGTAATCAGTGGGTTTTTATGTCTTGATGTTCATGAATGGTGAAATGGTATATTAAATGCCGTTTTAATGTGATTAATGTATTTGATGAGATGTTAAGGCTTTTTAGTAATCTTATTTATGATTTATGGCATGAATGGTTCTAGAGGCAAGCACCGAGGACCTCATTCGTCACGTCACCGTTGTGAAATTTTAAAAGGCTAAGTAAAAGGCGCTCAAGTAAGTACACTCTCACCTGCAACATGAATTGAAGAATTGAGAAGTATATGATTTTGATGTTTATGATGATGTTATGACGTTTTTAATAATCCTCTTATGATGACGTTTTGAAGAAAAATGTATATATGTATTTTTATGTTTTTAAATGGCGTTGTACACACTTGATGTGACCGGTGAGCGTCTTATTGCCACGATTGGTATGGGATTTGCTACCCCATGCTTTCCGTGGCTAGCGCGCTATGATGGTACAATGCCGGGCCCAATATATGATGGATTTTAAAGTTTAAATATGTTTAAAAATAATTATTCTCAAGATGATGTTTATTGTTGATGAATAAAAGTGTTCATTTAAATTTGTGAGAATTAAGTGTCTTACTAAGCCCTTGCTTATATAAGTTATTTCATGTTGCAGACAATCTAAAGGGTAAGATGTAGCCATGGAGAATATTGGAGCGGATGCGAGCTATGCGTGATAGGAAAACGGGAGAAACGATCATGGGATGAAAGTGTTTAATGTTAAACAAGGTTTTCAGTTTTTATTTTATTGTTTTGAATCTTTGGTTTATGATGGTTTTGATTTGAAGAATATTTTAGACATTGTTTTAAGTTTATTTCGCGCCATAGATTTTGATAATTAAGTTGAACTGAAAGGTTATTTAATTTTCTTTAAGGAAGTTCAAAAATTTTAAAGATAGTATGTTTTAAAAAAAAAAATCTAGGCTTTTCTTTAAATCATTCAAAGTAAATTGTTTCAAGTCTAACGATTTTCCGCATTCTTTAAGAGGTAAATGTTTGAAAGTTAAGATAACTGTGACGGTCCGTGAGGGGTCGTTACAGATATGGTATCAGAGCGGTTTCCTATTTCCTATCATGTGCGGCCACGCATTTACTCCAAAATTCTCCAAGTAAGTAGTTATTTAATTTCTTTAGGTGAAATGTAAATTTTTATGATTTTAAGTTTTCAAATTATAGGAGTGTGGATCCTTATTCGATGTCTTAAAATAGGGAGTTTCCTTATTAGTTAAAATTTAATTGCTAACAGACGATTAAGATAAGATGGCACGCGGACGGGGACACGGAGCTCATGGCCATGGTAATGGACGTGGGCAAGGTACAAATGAGGCTGCAACAGAGCCTAATTTAGCAGAGGTGAGGGCACAGTTACGTGAAGGCCGGGGTAGAGGCCGTAGACAAGCTGAAGTTGAGACAGCGGCAGGACTTAATTTGGTTGAAGTGGTAGCACAGTTACAGAGACAACTGCAAGAACAACAAGTGCTTATCAATCATTTACAAGCCAATGGGAACAGAGCTGAAGTTCCAGCTGATCCACCGATTCCACAACCAGGGCTACATAGAGGAGTTCAGTTGTCATTTTAAATCTTGAGCCTCTATTCCCGAGGTTAAAGAAGATGAAGCCTAAAGAATTTCATGGGTCAACCGACCCTTTGGTAGCTCAAGGGTGGTTGAAGTCTATTGAGTTGGTACTAGGGTTCATGGACTTAAATGAGAATGAGAAAGTGAAGTGTGCTTCTTCTTGTTTGATGGATGATGCTAGGATTTGGTGGGAAGGAGTAGAACTAAGCGGAGAGATGTAGATCGATGACTTGGCAAGATTTTCTTCAAGAGTTTAATGAGCAATACTTCAACATGTCTGTGACCGTGGAAGTATTATGATGAGTTCAACAATTTTCGCCAAGGGGTTTATCTGTGAATGAAGCTGTTAATCAGTTTAACCGACTGGCACGACTATGTCCCACTATGGTGCCAACTGAGGAGGAGCGGCTAAGGAGGATGATCGCGATGCTTAGACCCGAGATTGCGTTAATTGTTGACAATGGAATCACTCCGCCTACCACCACAGCTGAATGTGCCAAAGGTGCCCTTCGTGCTGAGTACCACTTAAACAAGCGTAAGGAAGAACAGGTCCATCAGAATGAAGCCACTAAGAGCCACAACAACCAGAATCGTGGGAACTTTGGAAATCATGGCAAGTCCCAAGGAGGGCAGTGGAATAACAACAAGAGGAAAGGAAACTTTCCTAATCAAAAGAATCAAAATAACCGCCAACCCGGAAGTCAGCCGTCCAAACAAGTCAAGAACATTCCACCTTGCTCTAAATGTGGGAAGATGCATTTAGGAGAGTGTCGTCAAGGCACAAATCTATGCTACAGTTGCGGTCGTGAGGGTCACCTGTCCAAGAACTGTCAAAACAAGACTTACCAGCCGTTCCAGCAAAACCAACAGAAGAACCCACCAGCTCAGCTCTACAACATGCAGGCCACCATTGATGGGCCTCATATTTCCCAGGGCCGACTTGAGGCCCCTCCCGTCACCACAAATGCCAGAATCTTTACAATGACAAAGGAGGAAGCTACTGCAGGGACTTCTACCGTTATTCTGGTCGACATACTTGTTAATAAGCAACATGCTCTTTGTTCTTTTTGACACTTTGGAGCCACACACTCTTTTTGTCTACTTCTTTTGCTAAAAGAATAGGATGGGACCTAGATGTCTTGAGTTATAGATTCACTACGACCCTACCCTCTGGGGAAGTGATGATGTCTACACATAGGTTGCGAGCCGTGCCTATGAGGATTGTTGATAGGGAACTCTATAGTGACCTAATAGTGCTCCAGATGTATGACTATGACCTAATATTAGGTATGGATTTCCTAGGGAAATACAACGCATCTATTGAGTGCCGAAGATGTAAGGTCGTATTTAGCCCTGAAGGAGAGACTCAATTCGAATTCGTTGGCGAACTAAGAAAGAAGACGAAGTTATTTCTGTCAGCAATGAAGGCCCAGAAAATGCTAGCTAGTGGTTGCACCGGTTTCTTAGCCAACATCGTTGACAAAAAGAAAGAAGATAAGTTAGAAATTAAAGATGTGGCTATTGTACGAGATTTTAGTGAGGTATTTCCAGATGATTTGCCAAGTTTACCACCGAATAGAGAAATTGAATTTGAGATTGAATTGGCGCCTGGTACTGGGCCAATCTCCAAGGCTCCATATCGCATGGCTTTTTCTTGAATTGAAAGAATCGCATAAGCAAATCGCAAGAGTTGTTGGATAAAGGTTTCATCCGCCCCAGTCATTCTCCGTGGGGAGCTCCGGTGTTGTTTGTAAAAAAGAAGGATGGAACAATGAGGCTCTGCATCGATTATAGGGAGCTTAACAAGGTGACTATAAGAAATAAATACCCGTTGCCAAGAATTGATGATATGTTTGATCAACTGCAAGGTGCGACGGTATTCTTGTTGGTTGCCGAATCGAATTCGGTGGCGGAAACGCAGCGGAAAGGCGGATCGTGTATCACAACAATTTCATAAAACTTTTGAGATACTCTATAGATTATATTAATTTATGCACCAATAAATTAATCTCATTAATTTATAAGATTCAAGGATCAACCGAAAAAATACCTTGTAGCCGACTCGGATGATATCTTGATTTTCTTTGACCACGAACAGTCCTAGATCCAAGCTCTTTTGTTTAGAACACCAAAGTCTTCCACGTCAATTCCTTGATTCCACGTGAGACGTGTGTGTGGGCACACGTGAGACAAAAACGGTTTCTAAAACACTCGAATTTCCACAAACACCAACGCATGCACGATGTGGAATTTTTGGAGAAAAATATTTTCTCTCTCTTAGCTATGAGAAATTTCGCCACACTTGGAAACTAGGGCTGAAAAGTGTTTTAAGATTGTCACACAATCTTTCATTTATCTCATATTTAAAGAGAAGAAGTCAATCTTCAAAATAGGATCAAATCCTTATCTCCAATTTTGAATTTGGAACAAAAAATCCCTTCCCCTTATCCCTTATTTGGCCGGCCACCCTAGGGTTTTATCCCTTTGTGTGTGGCACCTAAATAAGATAAGGAAGGAAGATATTTTATCCATTATCCAGTAGTTCAATTTTAATTCAGATTCAAATTCGAATTTAAGTCAAACTTAAATTAATTTGAATTCTAAATTGAACAACTTATCAAATAAGTTTAAATGGATAAATCTAAATATGTTCAAATTCAAATTTAAATAATCTCATTATTTAAATAATAATTAATTCTCAATTAATTATTCTTGATATTTTAATTTTAGAATTCCGTAATTCTAAAATTCCCATTTTGCCCTTTGTGTCTGGTAGAATTACAAGGACGACGGGGGACTAATGGACCTATAATTACGAGCTCCAATAAAATTAATAATTAATTAAACACTTTAATTAATTAATTAATTCTATTAATCCCAATAGTTACTCCACTATAAACTTGGAATTGCACTCTCGGAATTATAGACATTAATTACTTCTAAACCGTGAAGTGTCCATTTGATATAGTCATTGCATATAGATCGATCCTCCATAAATAATTCATAATTAGAGTCAGGTAGAATCCGTTAACCTCTCTAATTACATCTTTATCCTTGAGTACCATTGATTCTCTAATGGATAGTGATTCATAAAACACATTCATGAACCAGAGCGCTCTTACTAATCCAAGTACCGAATCAACACTCAAGAGAATTATTTATCTGCTTCTCTCTCAAGAAGGAATGGATTCCATCTCGTATAATAACATTCCCAGCTACCTATTTCATTATGTCTCCAAAATACAAGGAATAGGATTCAGGGTCTCGGAATCCATACCGAGTAAATCAAAAGACATAAATCCATAAATAGGAGTTTGTTAAGAACTCAGGATTAAGATCATTCTATATATGACCATCGGTAGACTCAATTAGAATTTCTATGCTTAACGGAAATTATTAGAAATTCATATTGTGTCTGTGTCCATGTTCCACATAATCTCATTATGCGAAATACACTCATTCAATATCTCGCCATATTAACAGTGCGGATAACACCGTTCCATTCTAAATGGGAATGACATGTATCAATAATGTTTTAATTAAAGATTCCGAACTTTAATTAAATTCATTATGAACTGTTACTTTTGATTATTATCCTTAAACATTATCCTCTTGTATATAACACTTATATACCATGTTTAAGGTTACATAAATAATCAAGGAATTTTATTTGATATTCATAAAATATTCATAAATATATGCACAGAAAATGATGAATAAACTATTTTATTAAATAAATAATAAATATCCTTTTACATCTCATGCTTTCAGGACACTATTCCCAACAATCTCCCACTTGTCCTAAAGCAGGTGTGTCATGTCTCTAATCCCAAATCCATCTAAGTGCCGATCAAAAATGTTCAATGGCAATGTCTTGGTGAACGGGTCAGCAAGGTTGTCCTCTGACGCGATCTTCAGAACCGCTACATCGCCTCTATCCACAATGTCTCTGATCAGGTGATATTTCCTTTCTATATGTTTCGCACTCTTATGGCTTCTAGGTTCTTTTGAATTAGCCACCGCTCCACTGTTGTCACAAAGAGAGCTTAATTGGCTTATCCATATCTGGAACAACTTCCGGATCGGGTAAGAACTTCCCGAGCCATGTAGCTTCTTTTGCGGCTTCACAAGCTGCAACATATTCAACTTCCATGGTAGAGTCAAGCAACACACTTTTGCTTTATACTTCTCCATACCACGGCTCCTCCATTAAGAGTGAACCACAGATCCGGATGTCGACCGTTGACTATCTCTATCTCGATTGGAAATCAGAATCTGTGTATCTGCGGTGAGAGACAGATCTTCTCCGGAATATACTAACATATAGTTTCTCGTTCTCCTAAGATACTTGAGAATACACTTCACCGCAACCCAATGATTTAATCCTGGGTTGGACCGGTAGCGATCGACTACTCCCCACTGCATAGCGTATATCGGTCTTGTACACAACATGGCATACATAAGGCTTCCCACGGCCGGGCGTAGGGATACCTTCTCATATCTTCTTCCTGCTGGGGGTCTTTGGACATTGCTCCTTAGAAAGATGAATACCATGCCTAGAAGGCAAATTCCCTTTCTTGGAGTTTTGCATCGAATACCTAGACAACACTTTGTCTATATAAGATGCTTGTGATAACGCCAAAAAGCTTTTTCTTGCGATCTCGAATAATCTTGATCCCAAGAACATAGCTTGCCTCTCCTAAATCTTTCATTTGGAATTGGTGGCTAACCACTCCTTTACATCTGTCATCATTCCCACATCATTCCCTATGAGTAGGATGTCATCGGCGTAAAGAATTAAGAAGACCACTTTCTCTTCTTTCTTATACTTGTAGACGCATGGTTCATCAATGTTTTGATCAAATCCATAAGACTTTACTGACCTCATCAAACCCGATGTTCCATGATCTAGAAGCACGCTTGGTCCATAAATGGACCTTTGCGGTTTGCAGACTTTCTGCTGTTGGCCTTCCACTATGTAACCCTCTGGGTGATCCATATAGATGGTTTCATCAAGATAGCCATTCGGAAAAGCTGTCTTGACGTCCATCCGCCATATCTCATAGTCAAAATATCTTTTGCAATGGCCGGGAGTATCCGGATGGACTTAAGCATGGCTCTTGGCGAAAAGTTTCCTCATAGTCAACTCCCTCCTTTTGGGTATAACCCTTAGCCACTAGCCTTGCTTTAAAAGTCTCTACTTTTCCATCCGCTCCTCTCTTTCTCTTGAAGATCCACTTGCATCCAATGGGTTTTACCCTTGGGTAGATCTACAAGTTGCCGACTGAGTTAGAGTGCATAGACTCCATCTCGAGTTTCATAGTTGCTTGCCATTCTTCCTTATCGAGAATCATCCATCGCATCCTTAAAGGTCGATGGATCCTCCTTACCATCATCAAGAAGTGTGATTTGGGCTTCCCGGTATAACGGTCGGGAACGTGCTTACCCTCCCACTCTGACGAGGTGCGGCTGGAGTCCGATTAGGAACTGTGGTCTTTTCTCTGAGTGGTCCGACAACTCTTGTCGATTGTGGTCCGATCTCATCGGAAAGTAACTCTTCTAATACTATCTTACTTCTGGGCTTGAAATCTATCATATAGTCATGCTCCAGAAATGTGGCATTTGTCGATACAAACACCTTTTGATCTGCTTGACTATAAAACAATCCTCCTCTTGTCCCTTGTGGGTATCCCACAAAGATGCATACTTCTGACCTTGGTTCCAACTTCCCAGTCTTTTGCCTCGGCCGACGTGTCTTTACTCCCCCATATCTTGAATGTGTCTCAAACTAGGTTTTTGACCATTCCACAACTCTAGGGGTGTCTTAGGTATAGATTTAGATGGAACTAGATTCAGAATATACATAGCGGTTTTTAGGGCATAACCCCAAAAAGAAGTAGGCGGTGAAGAATAACTCAACATTGATCTTATCATGTCGAGCAAAGTCCGATTTCTCCTTTCGGCCACACCATTACTGCCATGGTGTACCAAGTGCGATCAATTGTGATACCACACCTTCTTCAATCAAGAAATCCCGGAACTCTTGGTCCGGTATTCACCCCTCCTCGATCTGATCGAAGTGTCTTGATTGGTTTACCTAATTGTTTTCAACTTCGCTCGAATTCTCTAAACTTTCCAAAAGTTTGATTTCCGTTGCATCGTAAACATAACCATATCTCGAATAGTCGTCAATAAAGGTGACGTAATATTCGTAACCTCCTCTAGCTTGGGCGTTTAACGGTCCACATACATCTGAATGTATCACTTTGTAGGGGTTCTGTAGCTCTTACTCCTTTTGTTTGTAAAAAGGTCTCTTGGTCATTTACCTTCCAAACAAGATTCACAGATCGGAAGCTCGCCAACTTTTAGCTCACGCAAAGGACCATCCTTTACCGGTCTTTCAATCCTATTTAGGTTAATGTGACCAAGTCTAAGGTGCCCACCAGATATGTGTGTTATTTTCGTGAGAAATCTTTTGCTTTTTATTCTTAGGTTCGGCAACTCTGAACATTTCAAAGTTAAGCGTTGAATTAGGGATTGGTTTTATACAATATAAACCATCATCCAGACGTCCGAACAAATATTTAAACCATTTCGAGAAATATGAACAAATTCATTATCAAAATAAACTTTGAATAATTGTTCAAATAATTTGGCCACGAAATCAAATTTAAATTGCGAATGTCCGGAATAAAATAAACATTGTTCAAAACTAAAAATTTATTTTCCCTAAAACGAAGTCTAACTTCTCCCACTTTGCTTTTGCGAAACTCTTGCGCCATTGCCTACTTTCATCGTGTAGTCCCCATCGGCTAACTTTCGATATAACAACTAAGACTTTGCAAAGAAAAACAAACATGATTAGTTGCTCCCGAATCAATTATCCAGGCTGAGGTATCACACTCTACTAAACATGTTTCAAGAACTAGTAAATCTGATTTACCTTGTTCCTTTTTCTCCTTCGCTTTTCCACGGTTCTGGTTTTTCCTTTTGTTTTTATCGAACTTCCTGCAACTACAACATTTGCTTCTCCTCCCTTCTTTTGTTAGTGGATTCGAAGTTTTGCGGGTCATTCATGAGTTCAGTGAGATTGCACTTCCTTTTGTTCATAACAAAGTTGTTCACGAACTCATGAAAGTCGGGGATAGGCTTTCCGGGATGATGCCAACTTGGGTGGCTTCATCGATTCTGCACCATTGAGCTCCGTATCGTGGAGGTGATCAATCATGTTGAGAACATGTGCCTTGACCAAGAACCTTTCTTCATTTTGTCATTCATGAAAGCCCTTACGGCATCCAAACGAGCCTTTTTTTCGGAGGGAGCCCGAACATGGCTTCTAGAGACTCCATTATCTCATAAGCGGTCTCCATCTCCTCATGCTTCTTGCTAAGCATATCGCTCATCTTGGCCAGCATAAAGCACTTTGCTTTATTGTTGGCCTTGATCCAGCGATCAAAAGGCTCCCTGCGGTTTTGGATGCGATTGCAGCGGGTTCGGGAGGACATTCCTCCGCTAGGACAAACTTATAGTCTTCGCAGACCAATAGTATGTTCATGTTACTTTTCCACTTAGCATAATTATCACCGTCTAATTTTTTCATCGCTAGTAGTGTGATAATGGGATTCGACATATTCTTTGGGAATAAATAGAATATTCATCTAATCAATTTATGTGCATGAATATCAAGGCATGTTAATTTTGGCACAATTAAATATGATGCATGATGCACATGAAAATACATAAATCATGTTTTAATTTTGGGTGTCAACGATAATTCAATTTACCACGAATATAGTGCCGCCGTAGGGTAGGTCAAAATATCGCAAATTGAACCGAGACCTTCTCAATTAATAAATATAATCAAAATATCTCATATTTTCATATTTATCAACTACCGTTAATTTTGGTCAAAAATATAATCAACAATTTGATTATATCTCCATGAGTGTAACCCATCATTTCAGATTCTCTGACACTTAACTCCGGAGTGCCGCCGTAGGGTAGGTCAAACCGAAATACATCATTGAATCCTATCGCTAGGAAGTCAACCTTGTTATTGATCCGAAAGAACACTTTCCGTAGGGAGTGCGGAATCGGTGCCGCCCGAAGCCCCTTTCGAATCTCACGGTGTTGAACTAATGATGGAGACCAATGGGTCGTATTGTCATACAACCCTCTCCCACTCATTATTTTGCAAACATGTATTTTGTTTGAAAAACATCTCATGATTTTCAAATCGAAAAATAAACAATTTATTTTTTTCGGATATGTGAAATTCAAAAATTTAACTTTTAAATTCAATTTCACATGTAACATTATTTTGCAAATCAATTTTGCAACTTAAATCAATTTAATCATATTAAATCAATTTTTCAAATAGATGGTTCTTATTTTATTTTATTTTTCTAAAACCCTTTTTATAATAAATAAAATAAATAATAACAATTAACGGCGTGTATGCATGGCATGTTATAAAAAACATATGAGTAGGCACATTATATCTACATGGCATGTTATATGCATGGACATATATAATATATAATTATCAACATAAAATATAAATATATGCAATCAACTATTGAGATGGATTTGACCGGGTCCCATGGAAAAATAAATTACAACTCAATCGAATCGAATAAATAAATAATTACAATAATTATATTCTTCCGTTACATCAACGGGACTTGATTCTTGAATTCTTCATTCTTGACTTCATTCTTTATCTCCGGGTTGGACTTCACCTTCCTTGGGATCCGGAACTTTTCCGGGCCCGTCGGGCACGCCTTCACGAGGGTTTCGAAACCTTGGGCCCGTTCGGGATCAAATCCCGAACTTGGGCCGCCAGGCGTGCTGGGCCGCAGCCTGGGCCGCGGCCTGGCCACGCGCTGGCCACGCGCTGGGGCGCGGCCTGGACACGCCTGGGGCGCGGCCTGGACACGCCTGGGGCGCGGCCTGGACGCGCCTGGGCCGCGTCCTGGCCGCGCCTGGGCCGCGTCCGGGACGCGCCTGGGCCGCGTCCTGGCCGCGCCTGGGCCGCGTCCTGGGACGCGCCTGGGCCGCGTCCGGGACGCACCTGGGCCGCGTCCTGGCCGCGCCTGGGCCGCGTCCTGGGACGCGCCTGGGCCGCGTCCGAGACGCGTCTGGGCCGCGATTTCCAGAATTTTTCTGGGTAGTTTCTGGGCTTCTTTGAAGGCTTCAAATATGATCTTCAAGGCCTCCTTCTTGATTCAAAATCTTAAACCCTAATTCTACCCAAATCCTAGAATTACAATAATTCTAATCCCGAATTAAATTACAAATAATTTTATTAACGAATGAATATAACCGATCCATGGAACCATATAATTAACGACCAAATCCATCATCCATACATTCATCATCATGAATAAAAATAAACATCCATAAATGCAAGTGCCTACTCATCACATACATACATATTCAATTATCAAATAATCGAAGCATAAATTAATATCGTCTATAGACCGCTCTGATACCAATTGTTGGTTGCCGAATCGAATTCGGTGGCGGAAACGCAGCGGAAAGGCGGATCGTGTATCACAACAATTTCATAAAACTTTTGAGATACTCTATAGATTATATTAATTTATGCACCAATAAATTAATCTCATTAATTTATAAGATTCAAGGATCAACCGAAAAAATACCTTGTAGCCGACTCGGATGATATCTTGATTTTCTTTGACCACGAACAGTCCTAGATCCAAGCTCTTTTGTTTAGAACACCAAAGTCTTCCACGTCAATTCCTTGATTCCACGTAGACGTGTGTGTGGGCACACGTGAGACAAAACGGTTTCTAAAACACTCGAATTTCCACAAACACCAACGCATGCACGATGTGGAATTTTTGGAGAAAAATATTTTCTCTCTCTTAGCTATGAGAAATTTCGGCCACACTTGGAAACTAGGGCTGAAAAGTGTTTTAAGATTGTCACACAATCTTTCATTTATCTCATATTTAAAGAGAAGAAGTCAATCTTCAAAATAGGATCAAATCCTTATCTCCAATTTTGAATTTGGAACAAAAATCCTTCCCTTATCCCTTATTTGGCCGGCCACCCTAGGGTTTTATCCCTTTGTGTGTGGCACCTAAATAAGATAAGGAAGGAAGATATTTTATCCATTATCCAGTAGTTCAATTTTAATTGATTCAAATTCAATTTAAGTCAAACTTAAATTAATTTGAATTCTAAATTGAACAACTTATCAAATAAGTTTAAATGGATAAATCTAAATATGTTCAAATTCAAATTTAAATAATCTCATTATTTAAATAATAATTAATTCTCAATTAATTATTCTTCAGTATTTAATTTTAGAATTCCGTAATTCTAAAATTCCCATTTTGCCCTTTGTGTCCGGTAGAATTACAAGGACGACGGGGGACTAATGGACCTATAATTACGAGCTCCAATAAAATTAATAATTAATTAAACACTTTAATTAATTAATTAATTCTATTAATCCCAATAGTTACTCCACTATAAACTTGGAATTGCACTCTCGGAATTATAGACATTAATTACTTCTAAACCGTGAAGTGTCCATTTGATATAGTCATTGCATATAGATCGATCCTCCATAAATAATTCATAATTAGAGTCGGGTAGAATCCGTTAACCTCTCTAATTACATCTTTATCCTTGAGTACCATTGATTCTCTAATGGATAGTGATTCATAAAACACATTCATGAACCAGGCGCTCTTTACTAATCCAAGTACCGAATCAACACTCAAGAGAATTATTTATCTCGCTTCTCTCTCAAGAAGGAATGGATTCCATCTCGTATAATAACATTCCCAGCTACCTATTTCATTATGTCTCCAAAATACAAGGAATAGGATTCAGGGTCTCGGAATCCGTGCACCGGTAAATCAAAAGACATAAATCCATAAATAGGAGTTTGTTAAGAACTCGGGATTAAGATCATTCTATATATGACCATCGGTAGACTCAATTAGAATTTCTATGCTTAACGGAAATTATTAGAAATTCATATTGTGTCTGTGTCCATGTTCCACATAATCTCATTATCACGAAATACACTCATTCAATATCTCGCCATATTAACGGTCATAACAACACCGTTCCATTCTAAATGGAATGACATGTATCAATAATGTTTTAATTAAAGATTCCGAACTTTAATTAAATTCATTATGAATTTATTTTTGATTATTATCCTTAAACATTATCCTCTTGTATATAACACTTATATACCATGTTTAAGGTTACATAAATAATCAAGGAATTTTATTTGATATTCATAAAATATTCATAAATATATGCACATAAAATGATGAATAAACTATTTTATTAAATAAATAATAAATATCCTTTTACATCTCATGCTTTCAGGACACTATTCCCAACAATTCTCGAAGATTGATTTGCGGTCCGGTTACCACCAGCTAAAGATTAAGGAAGAAGATATTTCTAGGTCCGCCTTTAGAACTCGTTACGGCCATTATGAGTTTGTGGTCATGCCATTCGGATTGACCAACGCCCCTGCTGCATTCATGGACTTAATGAACAGAGTGTTCAAGGAGTTTTTGGATAAGTTTGTGATAGTGTTTATTGATGATATCCTCATATATTCAAAAACCCAAGGAGAACATGAGAGGCATTTGAGAACGGTGTTGCAAACATTGAAGAAGCACAAGTTGTATGCAAAATTCTCTAAGTGTGAATTTTGGCTGGATCGTGTGGCATTCCTCGGCCATGTGATTTCCAAAGAGGGGGTGATGGTGGATCCTGCAAAGATTGAAGCCGTTAGCAATTGGAAAAGACCAACCAATGTAAGTGAGATCAGAAGTTTCCTTGGTCTAGCTGGATATTACCGGAAGTTTGTAGCAAATTTTTCGAAGCTTGCCATGCCACTTACGATGCTTACCCGCAAAGGGAAGAAGTTTGAATGGACTGAAGACTGTGAGAAGAGCTTCCAAGAGCTAAAGAAGAGACTCACCAGTGCCCCGATCTTGACCATTCCAGATGGGGATGAAGGTTTTATAATATACAGTGATGCTTCTAAGATGGGACTCGGCGCAGTTTTAATGCAGAATGGGAAGGTAATTGCCTATGCATCAAGGCAATTAAAGGATTACGAGAAGAACTATCCCACTCATGACCTAGAGTTGGGCCCGTAGTTTTTTGCATTGAAGATCTGGAGGCACTACTTGTATGGTGTTCGATGCCAAATATTCACTGATCATCAAAGTCTGAGGTACTTTTTCACTCAGAAGGATCTGAATATGAGGCAGAGGAGGTGGCTGGAACTAGTAAAGGATTACGATTGTGAAATTCTCTACCATCCAGGAAAGGCGAATAGGGTAGCTGATGCCTTAAGTAGGAAGACTCCTGCTACATTAATGTCGTTGCAAGAAATGTCTAATCCTCTTCTAAAGGAGATTCGAGAATTTGAGTTAGAAATTGTCGTGGGGCAGTTATCCGCAATGACCTTAACCCCGTCTATTTTTGATGATATCGGGAGCATGCAGTGTCTTGATCCAAGTCTAGTGAGGATCAAGAATGATGTACTTGAAGGAAAGTGTGAGGGTTTTAGCATAGCAGATGATGGAGTGCTAAAGTTTAAAGGGCGGTTATGCGTCCCTAAGGATGACGAACTAAGGAGGAAAATTCTTGAGGAGGCACATAAGACTCCATATACACTTCATCCTGGTTCAACCAAGATGTATGTGGATCTTAAAGGAAGTTTTTGGTGGTTTGGAATGAAGAGAGACGTAGCAGACTATGTGAAGCAATGTTTGACATGCCAGCAAGTCAAAGGTGAGCATCAGAGGCCAGGAGGGTTGCTTCAATCGATTCAGATTCCAGAATGGAAATGGGAAGACATTGCAATGGACTTCATTATTGGATTGCCGAGGACTTCAAATGGATTTGATGCTATTTGGGTTGTTATTGACAGATTGACCAAGTCAGCTCATTTTCTTCCGATACGGACGACATTTTCTATGGAACAATTGGCAGAGCTGTATGTGAAAGAAATCGTGAAGCTTCATGGTGTTCCCAAATCTATTATTTCAGATCGAGATAGTAGGTTCACCTCACATTTTGGAAGAGCGTTCAGGCACTATGGGGGACGAAGCTCAAATTTAGCATGACTTTTCACCCGCAGACGGCACGGTCGTCGAGACGGAGGGACCAACCAAACACTTGAAGATATGCTTCGAGCTTGTGCTTTGGATTTTAAAGGAGTTGGTGTAAGTTTCTACCATTGGCTGAATTCGCTTATAACAACAGCTTATCAAGCAACGATTGGGATGGCTCCTTATGAGGCGCTATATGGGAGACGTTGCGGATCCCCAACTGCTGGCATGAGGTGGGGAGAAGAAGTTGATGGAGTCGAACTTAAGAAGAATACCGATTTCAAGGAGAAAACCGACTTTGTGAATAAGACATCGGAGGTGGTGAAGGTGATTCAAAGAACGGATTGCCACAAAGACGTAGTAGACAAAAGAGTTATGCGGATGTTCGTCAAGACCCCCAGAGTTTGAGGTTGGGGATTCGGTGTTCATCAAGGTCGCACCAATGAAGGGCGTGATGCGGTTTGGTAAAAGAGGCAAGCTTAGTCCGAGGTACGTCGGACCCTATAAAGTGATTGAGCGCATAGGCAAAGTAGCTTACAAGCTGGAGTTGCCGCAGGAGATGGCGTCTATCCACAACGTGTTCCATGTGTCAATGTTGAAGAAATATGTACCAGATCCTTCACATGTCATCAAGCCGCAAGTAGTTCATATCCAAGAGGATATGAGCTATGAAGAGAAACCAGTTGAGATTTTAGATCGGAAGATGAAGACCTTGAGAACCAAAGAGATATCTCTAGTCAAAGTTCTTTGGCGTAATCAAAAGACAGAAGAAGCTACATGGGAACGAGAAGATACTATGAGAACAAATTACCCAGAGTTATTCTAAGTTTCGAGGACGAAACTTTTTAAAGGTGGGAGGGGTTGTTACACCCATTTTTCTAACTAACCAATTCGTAGAAATAGACGTTAGAAATTAACAGGAATGATGTTATGGTGTTATAATTAGTTAAATTCTAATATCACGTTGAGTTATATTTTACAGGTGATCGCGACGAGGACTCGTGGTGTAAGAACAAGTTCATGCCAAGTTGTTAAATTTTATATGATGATTTGATGGATATGTATGTTGATTTGATACCATTAATAGATTATACAAATACATAGTATTAAACAAACATACTTACACGTTCAATTTTATATTTATTGATTTATATATATATATATATATATATATACACACACACACACAAACATAAACATCAATAGTCAACCTTAGGTAAGTTATTGCACTTTATTGCTGATAGTATAACGGAACTTTGATCATGATTTGCAATTCATTTTCCACCTCAATGACAGCCTATAATCACCCAAATTAAACCAATCAACATTCAAGTTAATCCCGAAATTCATTTGGAATCAAATTGTAAGTAATTTCTCTTTATGTATATATACATGTTGACCAATGAAAAAAAAACTTATTCTTTTAAGCAGCCAGCTCTATTTTTTCAGTTTCCTAATCCTTTCTCCATACCTCTTTCACGTCTCTCTCTCCCTCATCCTCTCTTTCACGAAAAAAAAAATATATATATATATATATATATATCACAAAAGAACCTCCATAATCAGCCATCAAGCTTATCTCCTAATCTTTCTTTTGAATTCTCCTAGCAATCAAGATAAAAGAAATCGTTAAGGTATGATTCCTCTTATTATTTATTCTTTTAGTTTCAAATTCTTTAAGGATACGGATTTGTTTGTCAATGATGATTTTTGTTTGAGAAAGAGGAGAGATATGAGATGATGTTTGAGTGAGGCTATACCACTGCTATGTTGCTTATGGTATTACGTATATGGGTAGATGGGTGGCTGTGTTTGTTTTCTTTTTTTTAATCATTTTCAGACCTCTATATTCTTATTTATTTAATTAGTCATTTTCAAATTGTCGATTTTATTTAGAGGAATCATTTATAGACTTGTATATATATTGTGTCTAATGTTAGGATCTCTTATTTCATTGGCCTTATTGCACCCTAGTTTAAGAAGTCAAAAATTTTTTGGACGTATCTAGGAATGATTACATGCATACTTCTATGTTTCCGTGTAATTGAAATATGTCATAAGGTTGAATAATAGATGGAGTATCGTTTATACATGTTGAGGATGATGGTTTTGTATTTTATAGAATTTTTAGTGAATTTTCGTCCTAGTTTGAGTGCTGGAATTTCTCCAGGTTTCATGTCTGATTTTAAAACAGGGTTTGAGGGAGCAAACGAACTCCGTTTTTAACAAATTAGATACCGTCAGAAAGCTCTAGATGTCTACTTTAAATTAAAATTGGTTTCAGGTCATTTGGAGTTCTATATGAATTATTATGAGTTTTAAATGAGTAAAGGTCAGGCTGCCAGTTTTTATTAGTTTTGTAGTTTTGTGTAATCAGTGGGTTTTTATGTCTTGATGTTCATGAATGGTGAAATGGTATATTAAATGCCGTTTTAATGTGATTAATGTATTTGATGAGATGTTAAGGCTTTTTAGTAATCTTATTTATGATTTATGGCATGAATGGTTCTAGAGGCAAGCACCCGAGGACCTCATTCGTCACGTCACCGTTGTGAAATTTTAAAAGGCTAAGTAAACGCTCAAGTAAGTACACTCTCACCTGCAACATGAATTGAAGAATTGAGAAGTATATGATTTTGATGTTTATGATGATGTTATGACGTTTTTAATAATCCTCTTATGATGACGTTTTGAAGAAAAATGTATATATGTATTTTTATGTTTTTAATGGCGTTGTACACCCTTGATGTGACCGGTGAGCGGTCTTATTGCCACGATTGGTATGGGATTTGCTACCCCATGCTTTCCGTGGCTAGCGCGCTATGATGGTACAATGCCGGGCCCAATATATGATGGATTTTAAAGTTTAAATATGTTTAAAAATAATTATTCTCAAGATGATGTTTATTGTTGATGAATAAAAGTGTTCATTTAAATTTGTGAGAATTAAGTGTCTTACTAAGCCCTTGCTTATATAAGTTATTTCATGTTGCAGACAATCTAAAGGGTAAGATGTAGCCATGGAGAATATTGGAGCGGATGCGAGCTATGCGTGATAGGAAAACGGGAGAAACGATCATGGGATGAAAGTGTTTAATGTTAAACAAGGTTTTCAGTTTTTATTTTATTGTTTTGAATCTTTGGTTTATGATGGTTTTGATTTGAAGAATATTTTAGACATTGTTTTAAGTTTATTTCGCGCCATAGATTTTGATAATTAAGTTGAACTGAAAGGTTATTTAATTTTCTTTAAGGAAGTTCAAAAATTTTAAAGATAGTATGTTTTAAAAAAAAAAAAAAATCTAGGCTTTTCTTTAAATCATTCAAAGTAAATTGTTTCAAGTCTAACGATTTTCCGCATTCTTTAAGAGGTAAATGTTTGAAAGTTAAGATAACTGTGACGGTCCGTGAGGGGTCGTTACAAAATCCCTCTCAGAAAACCTCTCTGAAATCCCTCAAGTCGTAATTACATTATAGACATGGACTTAAATTCTGAGAAATCGGCATTTGAGATGAAAATAATGTGGCACACCAGCGACATTAACTCTAACGCCTAAAGATCAATAGCGCAGCCTACAGAAGATGCACATTTTATATGAAGTTTTGAGTTTGAACACCAAAACAAAGGGTCCTCAAGGAAATTAGCATTATTTTAAAAGAAAATGTGTACCGATCCATAGAAGCAAGAATTGTTCGGCTGTATCAACTTCATCACCTTCCTTTTTGAACAACTGATAACTCTTTCCTAGATACTTAGCTTCTCGAAAGTATCAGTAAATTTCGATGGCAACTTGAAAAAGGCATGGTGCTGCACCTCCTAGAAAGTGTCCTGCTTAAGCAAAAAAAAAAAAAAAAAAAAAAAAAAAAAAAAAAAAAAAAAAACAAAAACAAAAACAAAACAAAACAAAAAACAAAAAACAGTAACGTGGTAAGATTGAGAGCTTAAGCAAAAATTTAAAAAAAAAAAAAGAATTACACAAATAAAATTCTGACCTTTTGAATATTGGTTTGCTAACTTGAAAGAAGAAACGTAAGTATGCCTTCCTTTCGAAGCCTTGCGTGTGGCTGATTCTGGTACGTCTATAGACATGAAACACATTCATCAGTTTGTTCTAATTAAGGTCATGAATTCCTGTATTATTCTTATATTAGATTGTTTATAACAAAACAATAAAGAAAAGACAACTTAAAAGCTAGTTCCTTTCAAAGTTTCAATGCCATTCACGAGATCCTGGATGAGTTATAGACACTTATAAAGCAAAATTTTATGAATTTGAAACTACTTTTTATCATTTCTCTGAGAAAATGTTTATCTTTAATAACATAATATGAACGTATCACAATCATAAATCTAAGGACAATATAGAAATGCACATGATTGAGGCCTTATCTTGATACAATGAAAACATCTCACCTCACAGAAGATTTTTTGGATTTGAACGGACAGCCGTTAATACTTGCAAATTCCTACAGATTCAGGATGCTTTTCATCAGATTTCATTATAGTCGATTACTATTCTCGGGATTTGTTGGTCAATGGAGTAAGAGGACGTAACTCCTAGAAATAGAAGATCCGAGGACCAACAAATCGAAGAACAAATTAATTTGGGAACCAGTTGTTATTAACTAAAATGAGCAAAAATTAGAAGTATAATAGAAAAATACCTGAAGAGAAATTTGAATGATGCTGAGGATGGGGAGGGGGGAGAAACGACTTAAGTATGCTTTATCATATTCATTCAACGTTGAGTTCTCCGGCTAACAATGCCTGCAGTGGAAAGATGTACAGTTTATAAACCAAATTGCAGCAAGTTAAAGGGAAAAAAATAATAGTAATTGCCACAGAAGAGGAAAACTAACCATTTCTTTGTCAAGTTCCTAATGCTTAAATGAGTAAGAGAAAGGGAAAGTCCTTCTTCTGGCAAGCAGTCTAATACCAAATACGAAATTCTTGAAGAGATGTAAACTAACCACAGCAGATGTAAACTAACCATTTCTTCCTCATGTTTTGCTCTTCCTGCATTCCAAATTCAGAACAAACATATTAAACAGAAAATTTTAGTGGCCCAAATCAAGTTATAGACACAATGTCACGCACATAAAGTCTGCTTGTTGATAATATATTAAATATGAAAACTAACTCTAAGAAAATTCACACACAAATATGAAAAGTAAAGCAAAAAAAAAAAAAAAACAAACAAGTGTCTTAACGCTAAAGTAGCAGATAAATATATATAGAAGAAAAAGAAATAAATTTATCAAATGTTGTTAACTAAAGTAGAACGAAATTCATATATATAATACCTGAAGAGAAAATTGGAGCACACTGACGATGGGGAGGGATAGAAATGCATAATGCTTTCTCATACTTTTTCCGAATTGATTGTTATGTTGGGGATGTGTTGAATCTTGGGCCAATCCTCCCCTGTTCCTCTCTGGCACCGCTCTTTTAACAGAGGACAGCCCAAGATGAATAAATTAGTAAGAGAAAGGGGAAGCCCTTCTTCTGGCAAGCTCTCTAATTCTTCGAAGTAATAAATTTTCAAATATTGAAGGGAGATGAGTTGCTGAAAGCCTTTTCCGTTTAGGGCTTTAAGGTTTCTGAAGAAGCAGATCGAAAGAGAAATCAAAGTGGATGGAAGCAGCCCTTCCTCTGGAAATGAATCCACCGCTTCTTCACATCCCTGGAGCCATAATCTTTGAAGAAAGGAGAGTCTTTGCAAATCCCAATTCATACGGTCTGCAATGAGCATTGGGCACTTATGGATATCAAGTCCCTTTAAATTAGAGGGCAAGCCCAT
Source organism: Morus alba (assembly GCA_012066045.3). Taxonomy (NCBI): domain Eukaryota; kingdom Viridiplantae; phylum Streptophyta; class Magnoliopsida; order Rosales; family Moraceae; genus Morus; species Morus alba. The sequence continues at coordinate 3,529,211 of CP050224.2, forward strand.
TCCTGAAAATGACTCTAATCTTGGACAGGACTCTAATTTTATATGTTCAAGAGAGGGATATGCGTAATTAATCTCCACTTGACTTGTTGGAAATACGCTCACCATTTCTTCACAGGCCAAAATCTCAATTGTTTCCAAGGATGGAAAACAACCAGCGGGTAGTCCAACTTTTAATTTCTTACAGTCATGTAAATAGATTTCCCATAGACGAGGGATAAGTTCTCCTCCTTGCTCCACACCAGAAAATGACCAATTCTCCAACAAATTCATGCGCCTGATTCTCAAGCTTTCTAAGGATGGAAATGGCTTTGTCAAGGAAGCAACACAAAATTCATCTCCTATACTTTCTAACCCATTCATATCTGCAATCTCTAGCTTTCTGAGGGAAGGTAGTTGCCCAAATGAGGGCAACAAGCAACAACGTTCACATTTAATCAGAGACACTTCAACCAAGTCACTAAACGATTTATGTGCTACCCAATCTGAGAATCTTGTACCCCTGTAACCACTGATTTTGAGCTTCTTCAGCTTTCCATGCGGTTTCAACGCATCAAGTACTTGTCTTTCTTTTGTTGAATCATCAATCTCTCCATACTTCCATTTTAAAATAAGCTCAGTAAGATGCTCTTTGTTCTTCAAATCAGCCTGTATCACGTCCCCAACATCCACCACGTTTTCAAGGCCGAAAATACAAAGACTTCCATGCAAAGACTCTAGTTCTCCCAGCTCTTTGATCCGAGAACCACCATTTTCACCCAAGACAAAATCACTTAACGTCTGTAGATTTTTCAACTTGGACATCTGTGGCGGCATCTCTTTTAATCGCGTTCCTTTGATCACGAGATGACGTAGGTTGATTAAGAGACACATGCTAGTTGGCAATTGTGTAATTTCATCACAATATGACAACAACAGTGTTTGCAAGCTATACAGAGTGCAAATTGAACTGGGAATGTCTCTGAGTTTGGTATAAGATAAGTCTAAGTACCTTAAATGCTTTATATTACCAATTGAATCTGGCAATTTTGTAATAGTATATCTAGATAAAGAGATAGCTCTTAAGCGTCCTCCAGCTCCTGGCAACAATTTACACAGGGCAGTATCTGACAGTGACCAGCGAATGATACATGACAATGGTAAAGCTAGGATCATAATTGACCTACGCTCGTTGGTATATGACAATGGTAAAGCTAGCAGGGTCCTCAAACACTTAGTTTTGGATAAAGCTTTTAATATCCTCACGACACTAGAATCTTTTCTAAATGACAAATGACAAATGTTGCTTGTAAGGCTATCCAGGTCATGGCAATCATTTAACATTAAAGAAGACTCACCAGATATGCGCATAGCTAAATCATGCACAAGATCATGCATAAGGAGAATTGGTCGTCGAAACGGGTCCCTTGATCGTTGAAAGAAGGACTTTGCTATCAGAGCATCTAGGTACTCCTTTCCAACATCTTCCAGCCGTCTTCCTCTTTCAGGTTGCAAAAGTCCTTCTGCCATCCACAACATCACTACAATTTCTCTGTCATCTTCGTGAAACTCGTAATCTTTGGGGAATATTGAGCAATATGCAAAGCATCGCTTTAGATGTGGAGATAACCACTGGTAACTCAACCATAATGCTGGAAGAATATTATTCTTCTGGTTTTCTTGAAATTGCAGCTCCCACACGTCACTTTCTAGTATCCCTTTCCACTCCTCCGGACTTGATAACGAGCGTAGAACACCAGCAATTGATTTTATTGCCAAAGGAAGACCCTTGCACTTTCTAACAATTTCTTTACCCATTTCTTGCAAATCCAGATGTATCTGAGAGCCTCTATTTTCAAAGACATGGTTAGCAAACAAGTTCCAGCAATCGTCTTCTGATATCATCGCCAGAGAATATGTTGGAACAGTACCCATCCTTGATGCAACAATTTCACTACGTGTGGTCACAAGAATCTTACTCCCGTCAGCTCCAGAGTTAAAAGGGCTCCTTAAAGCATCCCAAAGTTCGTAATTTTCGTTCCAAACATCGTCGTGAACCAAAAGAAATCTTTGCCCCATTAATTGAGTTTTCAGTGCATTTTGACGTTGATATAGGTCCTGGATATCACATTTCTGAGAAGTGATCGCCTCAATAATTATTCTTGTAAGTTTAAAAACATCAAAATCCTCTGATACAGTTACCCACACCTTCAAGGCAAAATGATCTTGGACTCTGCTATCATTGTAGACAAGCTGGGCAAGCGTGGTTTTGCCGATACCACCCATGCCCACTATAGGAATCACAGATATCTTACGCCCGCCATTATGATCTGATAACAACATTTCAATGATGGCCTCTTTCTCGGCATCCCTTCCATAGACATCACAAGCATCCACCAAAGGAGCAGTCAGTCTTTGAGGTCTGTTTTGGTAAACACCTTCACTCAGACCAAGCTCTTCCTTTTGCCTCAAAAGAAGATCCAATCTTCGAAGGATCTCCTCTACTTCAGATTTCACACCGATTGCAAATGCACTATTTGACTTTGGCATGAAGTTGAAGAACGAACTTGCTTTGCTTCCAGATTGATCACTTTCTTCAATTCTGCGATGAAGAGCTTCGGTGTTGACTTTGTCCATGACGTGGTCTGCCTCATAAAGCACTTGTTTAAGCTCATCAACCCACTTCTTCACGTTTTCATCTGTGAGTTGTTTCACCTCAGCATCATTCATCAACTTATTAGCAGACAACAACCTGATCTTTAACTCATCAAGAAGCTTAGCAAGGACTTTCTTTCCTCGGAAGAAGTTAAGGACCTCTTGAGTAGCCATCCTATCAAACAAGACATTAAGGAAGCCGGAGAGAAGAGCACTTCCCACGAGTTCAGCCATGGTTTCTCTTCCTCAAAAACAACTAAAATAAGATGGAAATGATGGTAAGCAGTAAGCATTCTAGAGTATAATTATGAGCTTAAAAACAGTTACTTGCTATCAAAAGAAACAGAAAGAATCACTCCAATCTTTCCTATTTTTCCTACTTTTCTAGTGATACTTTTTATTATTATTTTTGTAAAATTTTTTATGATGGAGTGGTTGAAAGTTATATAAAATATTCTCCGTTTAATATTAACTCTTTGATTTTATTCATTTGCGTATATGAGGTTATTATTACTTAAGATATTTGCATAATAATGCTCTTCAAAATGGAGTTTCCTTATCGACGTATAAAATACAAATAATATTTCATACAATTGCTTGTACAATATCATTAAATTTCAAGGATTCAAATTAGCGGCTAGAGGTTAGGTAGAGCTTAAAAACAACTACTTCAAATGAAATGACATTGAAATAAGAAAAATAAATCGACCAAAAAATTAAAGCAAATAATAATAAAACTGTAACTATTTCTGTTCTTCAACCATGTTAATTTGGCCATATTTTTTACATATTTTTTTTTTTTATTATTCAAGAGAGGGTCTAAAAATTAAAAATAAATATAAAAAAGCCGAAAACATTACAACGGAATTTAGAAAAAAAAGATTCTTTAAAAAGATTATTATATAAAATATTTTCCTAGACATATATCAGCGTGTGAAAGGAAGAATAAAAAAAAGCTGGACGTTTAAGAGTTGCAATATATATGTTTTGCTGGCAGCAATATATATATATATATATATATATATATATATATATATTTGGAACCACGTCTCCACCCAGCCCCTTAAATAATACCTTTTTTTTACAAATCTTGTTTTTTCAAAAAAAAAAATATTACTGGTAACATCTACCATAATATATGTATATATATTTTTTTAAAAAATCAATTATACCTTAAGTTTTGGCTTTTAAGTATATCCTTATATAAATTCTCAATTAAACCAAAAATCAATTATCTCCTCTGTTAGTGTATTTTTGTGTTGGCTTATTTTTGGCAAATTGGTTGTAAGATTGGTTGACATTGTAAATTCGTAGTCCTCTTAAAGAAAGTTGGTTGTCATGTTTATTGGCTGAAAATCAAGAGTGGACTTTCTGGAGCATTATGGCTGGCTCTTCTAAGGAAAGAATTGTGGGAAATATTGGGAATGATTGTCTTCTTACTGTCATTGGGGCTGACGACTTGATTTGTGGTGTTAATGGAGGAGATATTACCATGATTGGATGTGCTTATGGTAGATGATTGAGGGGTGTGATTCTGTGATAGTATATACAGTGGCATGAAGGTTTTGAAGAGAGCAGAACGTGTAATGAACACATAGGGCTGAAAACAGAATTTTTTCATTTGTCAACGTGAGAATGAGATTGTAAGGCCAAGGATCACTTGATGCGCTGTGACGGATTGTGAGAATATATTTTGTATTGGTTCTTCAGAAGAAGATTTTGTTGGTTTCGGGAGGAACCCGTCAAGACGAGTGGTGCTCGCTGATCAAGTCTGAGGTTCTAGGCAACGACAACATCTTCAAGGAGGGAGTCGTTGAGTGTGTAAGACCGTTCGGTCCCTTGTAATCTTTTGAACTTAGTGGATTGATCATTGTCTGGGCGTGGCCCCACAGAGTAGGTGTGCGCACTGAACTGCGATATCATTTTTTTGGTGTCCTATACGTTTCTGCATTAGTTTCCTGCTTTTCTGTTTTACTGACTTAATATCGAAACTTTTGTTATAACAGTGTTACAGGAAAGTGTTGTAACGCTTTCTGTGACACCAGTAACCAAAATAGACCTTTCAATTGGTATCAGAGCGGTTCACTAACCCTTTGTTTGGTGAGATTTTGGGAGTTGGTTTGTTACAGCAGGGATGGATTTTTTTAGAGAAGGTGGTTCAATTTCACGTCCTCCTCTTCTCGATGGTTGCAATTATTCTTATTGGAAAGCTTGTATGAAGGCGTTCATCAAAGCACTTGATGAGAAAGCGTGGCGTGCTGTGTTGACTGGTTGGACGCACCCCATTACCAAAAATGATGCTGGAGAAGAAGCTATGAAACCTGAAGAGAAATGGTCTATTGAAGAAGATCGATTGGCAAATAGCAATTCAAGAGCTCTTAATGCCATCTTCAACGGAGTGGATGCCAATCAATTCAAGCTCATTTCTACATGTGAGACGGCTAAGGAGGCTTGGGAAATTCTACAAACGGCGCATGAGGGCACGGCAGCCGTGAGACTATCAAAGCTTTAAATTCTCACTACTAGGTTTGAAAACTTACGCATGCTTGAAGATGAAACAATTTTTTATTTCAATTCAAAATTGTGTGATATTGCTAATGAGGCATTTGCCCTTGGAGAGAAAATATCAGAGGAGAAGCTTGTGAGAAAGGTCTTGAGGTCTCTTCCACGGAGGTTTGCTTATAAGGTGACAGCTATTGAGGAAGGCAAGGATATCCAAACAATGAAAGTTGATGAGCTAATGGGTTCCTTGCGCACTTTTGAGATGAATTTGAATGAAAACAAGGAAGGAAAGAAGGAGAAAAGTATTGCCTTTCAAGCCAAAGTTGATTATGATGATGAAGAAGACTTGGCCGAGTCCATAACAAAGTTGTCGAAGAAATTCAACAAGGTTATGAAAAAGGTCAATTGGAAGAATGAGAATTCAAGAAATGGCAATTCCAGCAACTTTAAGAAGAATAAAGCTACAGCAATTAACACAGAAATGAAGGCAAAAAATGGGGGTATTCAATGCCGGGAATGCGACGGTTACGGCCACATTCAATCCGAGTCTGCCAACACCCTCAAGAAGAAGAAGAAGTCGTTTAATGCAATATGGAGTGATGAAGACTCTGAAGGCAGTCAGGACGATGAAGACCATGTAAGTAACTATGTTGCTTTCAATGCTTATACTGATCAAAGTGTTTTGCAGACAGTGTTACAAAAAGTGTCACAGACAGTGTTGCAACACTGCCTGTAACAGATTCTGTGAACAGTGAAAATGGAGGAGATTTTTCATATTCTAAAAGTGACAGTGATGGTGAGGAGTTGACTATTGATGCCATACAAGAATCCTATAAGACCATGTTCAGCAAATGGGTTAAAGTGTGTGAAATGAATAAGTCTCTACGGGAGCAAGTTGATGAGCTTGTTAAAGAGAAGGATGTGCTTAAGAGGGCTATCGTTAACTATGAATTTCAAGCTACTGAAAATGAGAAAAAGTTGCAGGACACAAGGGCTGAACTGGAGAGCACTCAGAAAAATTTGAAGATGATGAATTCTGGCACCACCAAATTGGATCATATTCTCTCTATGGGAAAAGCTAGTTGTGATCGTCATGGACTTGGTTATACTAGTGAATGCTCAACGTCCAAGATAGTATTTGTGAAGGAGACACCCACACCTAAGCCTCAAATTATCCCCAATAAGAAAGGTATTATCTCACCCCCACGACGTAAAAAGTTTGTTCCCATATGTCATTATTGCGGTTTAACTGGTCATTGAATGCTTTGAAGAGATGTATGCTCATGAACCCACCAAATTCCGCAAACTCAAGAAGGACACCTAAAGCAAGGATTGATGCGCAAAATAAATTTCCTAGACGTGTTTGGGTAAGGATATCTGATTTAAGGTGTCATAGGACTTATACTTCTTTAGAAGCATGTACTAATGGTTGTGTGTGTAGTGATGGTGGCTGGTCCAAGCATTTGACAGGTGATAATATCAAGTTTAAGAGAGTGTTACATTCAGGGGGAGTAAGACTCGTAGAGAACTCAGGGGGAGCAACAGCTTCGAAAAGGTTTTTCTATTAGTATTATTTTTTTAGCTTTGGCTGTCTTTTGTCAAAAAGGGGGAGAACTCTTAATTCAATTAACACTCTTAGTTGGTTTTCTATCTTTTATCTTGTAATAGGTTCTTTTTGTTAGTAATGTTAGTTTTGCCAAAAATAGCCAAATGGGGAGATTGTTAGTGTATTTTTGTGTTGGCTTATTTTTGGCAAATTGGTTGTAAGATTGGTTGACATTGTAAATTGGTAGTCCTCTTAAAGAAAGTTTGGTTGTCATGTTTATTGGCTAAAAATCAAGAGTGGACTTTCTGGAGCATTATGGTTGGCTCTTCTAAGGAAAGAATTGTGGGAAATATTGGGAATGATTGTCTTCTTACTGTCATTGGGGCTGGTGACTTGATTTCTGGTGTTAATGGAGGAGATATTGCCATGATTGGATGTGCTTATGGTGGATGATTGAGGGGTATGATTCTGTGATAGTATATGCAGTGGCATGAAGGTTTTGAAGAGAGCAGAACGTGTAATGAACACATAGGGCTGAAAATAGAATTTTTTCATTTGTCCACGTGAGAATGAGATTGTAAGGCCAAGGATCACTTGATGCGCTGTGACGGATTGTGAGAATATATTTTGTATTGGTTCTTCAGAAGAAGATTTCGTTGGTTTCGGGAGGAACCCATCAAGACGAGTGGTGCTCGCTGATCAAGTCTTCTAAGGAGGTTCTAGGCAACGGCAACATCTTCAAGGAGGGAGTCGTTGAGTGTGTAAGACCGTTCGGTCCTTTGTAATCTTTTGAACTTAGTGGATTGATCATTGTCTGCAGGCGTGGCCCGTGGAGAGTAGGTGTGTGCACCGAACTGCGATATCATTTTTTTTTTGGTGTCCTTTACGTTTTACGCATTAGTTTCTTGCTTTACTATTTTACTGCTTAATATCAAAATCTGTCATTATAACAAGCAGTTACAGGAAAGTGTTGTAACGCTTTCTGTGACACCAGTAACGAAACTGAAATGCACCTTTCATCCTCCATATAACTTCACAAGTTTCAGGACTCTTTAAACATTAAACTTAACTTTATTAGAAGAAGCTTATTTTATTTTATTTTTTTTTTTTTTTTTTTTGAAAAGAGTGATCGATGCATATTGATAAATAGAGGTAAAAAATAGTCGGACTGGAGTTATAGCTCAAAAAGTTTTGATTTAAATCACGGTCTACATCCAATATTTCATTATTAAAAATAAAAAGAATGACAAATTATTCACGGAATTAAATCACATAACTATAAAGTAGATGGTGAGAAGAAAGAGATATACCTTTGGAGAATTAAGTGAAGATCTTAATGCTAGTTGTAAACAGGAGAAGATGACTTTGGTTGTAGCAATCTTTGTGCTTCTCTTTAATATATCTCCTTTGAATGATGAAAGTTTTCTCCTTCCAAATGATCTGAAATAAGATTGCTGATCTGGATGGGAAATCACTCTAGCGGAGAATAACAAAGACTTTTGCTCAAAGAAAATATCACTGTTTTTCCTCACCTATCTTTCTCAATCTTTTCCTACCCCAATTTACTCGTTCGGTGAAGACAATAATTTGTGGTTCCAAGAACTTGCAAGGTCCACTTAATTTTTTATGACGGAGTTGTTAAAGCTTAAAGAGATATATATATATATATATATATATATATATATATTTCTAATTTTTATTGATGGTTCCAAGAACATGAGATTAGGGACCACCGACCACTTTTTCAGATCACATGACGAGAGGCAAAAGCATTCTACTTACTCTTTAATTAAGTTGCTTATTTTGATATCATGTTTAATATATGATAATGTAATTTAACAATACTATGAGTGGTTGAGTCTTTGCACATTGCTCTAGGAAAAAAAAAATCTACCGACCAATTGGATGAACCGATAAGTCATCTTCATCTTTTTGAAATACGAAAGCCAATATGTTCAATAAAGTTGGGAGGTTCTTTAATTGGTCAATCTTAAGGTTAGTATCAATTTTTGTTATCATTTGATCAGATTAAAATCACATTAAACTAAAAAGGTATGTAGAACAAACATATATAAAGGCTAAGAATAGAGAACTGCCAGAGATTGTCATATACCTCTCTCAAATGTTAGAAATCAAAGATCACACAAGTTTGGAACCATTGAAATAATTCTCCCCGCTGTTCTTCTTGGTCGAGATGGTGGGATCTCGTTGGGAATGCCAGCAGATTAGTCGGGAGAGATTTGAACTGAAAACTATGGGGTTTGCTGTAGGTGAATGGCAACAGAGGAGACAAGGGTTGCAGTCGCCATGATCGGGAAATTTATCGAAGAAATTATTGTATAAGATAAAATTTTTAAAATTCTCTTTATAATAAATATGAATACTTTCATGATAAGTATTTGTTAATATTAGTATTGAATAGTAAAGTATAAGCGAAGAGTCAAACATTTTTGAACTGTGATACAATTACCGAATTTTCGATTGTAATCAAGAAAGTGGCATGGAACATTGTGTTATTCCCATAAGAAGGCAAACACATTAATACTAAGTTTAAGAAATGATAATTAATTGAAAAACATCAATTCTAGGGTTTCAAAAACAATCAAAATGAAGAACATACGAAAAAAGGGTTCGGAAGGCTGAACTGAGAAAATTAGAATTTTTGATCGATTAGGGTTGACCTAGTCAAAATTTGTTGACCAAGAATCGACCAATAGGTCACTCTTGAAAAATTAGTCAAGGTCAAGTAAAGTTGACCAAGTTGACCAAATGTCTAAAAAACGCAGGTAAAACGCGCATTTAATTGGAATTAAATTGAACCGAAATAATATAGTTATTAACAATGAATGGTTGAGATTTAAGGTGATAAATGGATGGAGGGCTAAAATTAGGATACCTAGAAAGAGTGGATATGGCCAGCCAAGAGTTAGGGAAGAAGCCAAATAGATATTTTGACATTTTTGAAAGAAAAAAGACCCTAGAAACTATCAAAATTGCACCTAGGTCCCTCATTTCTTTTTGTGAACGTTTTTATAAAGAAAAAACACAAGAAAAATGCTCATTTCCATGCATGAAAACAGAGCATACTCAGCCAAAAAAAGAGAGAAAAAAAATTTCCTAAAGTGAGAAAAACGAGTACAAATTTAAATTGGCAAAAAACCACCGTTGATTAGTGCCATCAGAACTTGTTCTTCATTCTTCTAAGGTAATATTTTAATTTTTCTTCTCATTTTTCACCTTGGTTGCACATCCATGAATAGTAGAATCCATAGAAAAATTTTGCTAGGAATGATGATTTGCTTATGGTTATGAATGGTACAGAAAAACCTCATGCCTAAAGGTTAAATTTTCAATTATTGGATCATGTTTTTAGCATCTTTGTTTAGGGAGAAATTTTGTGAGAATAGTGAGGAAAGCCTAGAGCTTATGATGTTTATGATGATAAAAAGGAATAAGAATGATTATGAGATGTGTTTGAAAGGTTTAAATCACGGATAAAACGAGCTATGTTTAACTCGGGAAATGATTAAGGCCCAAAAGTGTTGTTCACAAACAGTCAATTGTAGCACAGAAGGGTGGTTGTATTCACAGAGAGGTAAAAAATAAACAAGAAAGATTAGCAGGCTAAGAGTGTTAGAGAAAAATAAATAACAAGTAAATTAAAGAAGAAGAAGAATTTTTGTGATTTTGTTGCAAATAAAATAAAAAGGAAAAAATTTGTATTGAGAAAATTCAACAATAAAAGCGGCAAGGCGTCGAGAATCCCCTATGTTTCGTTCACCAATTCATGTTTTGATTCACAAAATAGATGTATCGAGTAAATTAAATCCTTATGTTAAAATCACAAAGATTATTATTACCAGTTATCCAAAATCAACAACATATCACATTGATAATATTGCAGTAAAAATAATTTGAATAACAAAACAATGCGTGGCAAAATTACATAAGAAAAGCGTGACTGGACTTATATAAAAATTGGCACACAATATTTTGAAAAGGAAAGATAGATGAGATTTAATTCATCCGAATATTGAACATTTCAGCACAATGAATGAAAAGCCCAAATTAGGTCACTCAACAAAAGTTCATCTCTGACCTCACCAAAAGAACTCTAACCTAGCTTACAAAATATTCTCACAAGTTCTAAAGAAAAAATATGAGAGTGACAACAAGACGACATAAAACTAAATATCAAAAACGTACAAAAACCTTAGGCTAACCCTCTATTTATAGTGTTCAAAGGTTGCTTGTCAAATAAGAAAACAAATAATCAAAAATGGAGAATTAAAAAAGAAAAGAAAACAAAACAAAATTACACATTAAATGAGAAGAAATCATATAAATGATTTGAGGAAGAAATCTGGCCATTTGCTCTGATTTTGAAGGAAAAATTCAGACTCAGCACCATATAAGACATGTGTCGCAATGGGATTGGAAGTAAGAGACACGTGTCGCGCGCGGAGAGGAAGGTGTGTGCTGGCGAGGTCAGGATGGAGGAAAGCTGGGACCCGCTTTTGATAGGTGGCGTGTGCAGAGGGGAGAAGCAGGCTAGCATTAGCAGGCACGGGGTCCACGGTGGACAGCTGGCGCGCGCTTAGTGGACAAGCAGGCTGGCCCACTAACTCACGGGGCTCACGCGGCTAGAGATCGCGTGGAGAGAAAACATGCACCGGTGGCTAAGCGGTGTTGGTGACACGCGCGAGGGAAGCTGGGGAAACACAGTAGAGCTAGGGCGCATACGGAGGGAAATGATGAGTGGCTTGGCTCCGCTTGGTGGCTTGGCTTAACTGAGCGCGTTTCTTTCTCTCTTAATATGGCTTGTGTTGCTCCGCTTAGTGGCCTAAATAGGCTGAAAATGATATCTTCTTGTGTAGCTCTTCACATTTCTTTTCATCTGTAAAGATTTAAGTACAAACTAGACAAATGCCAATTAAAATATTCTGAATAAAAATAATGAAATTGTTTAATTAAAGCTTAAATATTTTAATATTATATAAATCAAAAACAGAATTTAGGATACATTTTCATACACTTATCAAGAAGCTTAAAAATTTGGCGGAACTCAGTCAAGCTTAAGGGAGAAGCAAGTGAGATATTTTGATATTTTTGCAAATATGACCCTAGAAAATGCTAAAATTGCACTTAGGTCCCTCCTTCTATATAGGTCCAGTTTTTAAAGGAAAAAAAATACAAGAAAATGTCCATTTTACATGCAAGAAAATAGAGAGAACTCAGCCAAAGAAAGAGAGGAAAAAATATTCACCCAAAGTGAGAGAAAACAAGTTAAACTCGAAATTGGTGAAAAACCACCGTTGATTAGCATTACCGGAACTTGTTCTTCATTTCTCTAAGGTAAAATGTCAATTTTTCTTCTCATTCTCTACAGTGGCTGCACGTCCATGAATAGTAGAGAACATGAAAAAAAATTTCTAAGAATGATTATTGGCTTATGGTTATGAATGGTACCGAAAAAATGAATGTTTAGAGGTTAAATTTTTGGCTATTGGATTATGTTTTAGCATTTTTGTTAAGGATGAATTCTTGTGAGAATAGTAAAGGAGCCCAAGTGATTATAATGTTTATTGATGATGAAAAAGAATGAGAATGATTATGAGATGTGTTGAAAGTTTGAAACAACAAATAAAATGAGCTATGGTTAGCTCGGGGAATCAAAAAATTAGGCAGAACTCTGCCGATATTTAGTTTAGGAATATGAATTAATTTCGATTGGAATAAAGAATAAGATGATTAAGAAGTGTAAAGTAAGTTGAATAGGTCATTAAAGATGTGTAGAAATCTAAAACAATAAAAATTCTCAGTTTTGGACAAAAATTAAAAACTAGGTTATTGACCAAGAAATTGAATCTAACACTGTTTTGGATAGAAATTTGGTTCTGAACAACTTTTATGAAATAGTGTTTTTGATCTATCCAATGCCTGCAAATTCTTCGTTTCTATACATTAGAGTTAAACACTTGTAAAGGGGAAAGGAATTTATTCGAATGCCGTTTTATCCATTGTTGCCGTTTTTCTTCTTGATGTCGTTTTCTTGACGTTATTCTTGTCGTTAGCATAAATACAAAAATAATAATAATAATAAAATAAATAATCTGAGCGTGGATGACGTGACATGGTGATTGGTGACGGAATACTGACCTTATTTTAATCACTATTTGAGACCACGAGCTCCAAAAATTGCCACCGGGTGTCCCAATAGCCCTTCAAAAATCAAGTCTAATCATTTTAAGATTGATCCCTCCTAAGAGGTATTTGCCAACTCAAGATATTTAACCACCTTAAATTGTTTGCTTTGGACAACTATATTTTACTTCATTCAAACAGTTGTAATGTCAAATAGTTATCAAGGGTCTATTCTTTTATAGTGTAATTTGAGTGTAATTTTTAAGTTGAATTTAAGTTATAACTTGAGTCGAAGTTGTAACTTGAATAAAGTTGAGTAAAGTTGAATAAAGTTGAAACTTAAAATAACATGAACTTAAATAAAGTTAGAACTCGAGTTGTCTTTTTTAAAATTTTTAGACAAAAGAACATGCCTTCAAAAATCAAGTCTAATCATTTTAAGATTAATCCCTCCTAAATTTTTTTTAAAAATTGTCTTCTTTACTCTACTACGATTCTTATACTATCTTATATTCATAAAATCAATACCAATATATATATATATATATATATATATATCATATCAAAAAAGTTAGGGTTTTTAACGTAATTCCTCCTCCTCGAACTTATCTTGGTTTAGAAAATTACCCATCAAAATTTTGATTTTGACAATTACCCTTCAAACTTATAAAATTGTTGCAATGTTTCCATTTTTATTAGCTCAAACTTTTTTGTAAGATTTAAAGGATTAAAAGTTGAAGAGTTGAAAGATTTGTGTTACATTTGAATTATGATGTTAGAATTTTTCATCGAACGTGCATTTTTGACACTAATTTAACACAATTATTGTTAAAATAGTACATATAGTATGGACGAAAATTTCGCCAAAATTTTCAAAATTGCGGTGGAAATTTTGGATTTTTGTGGGTCTCAAAATTCTACTATAATATCGATATCGACAAAATATGGGGAAAATATTTGAAATGTTGGTAAATAATGGTTGAAATGTTGATAATGGTTTGCATATAGAGTAATTTGGGCAGAATATGAAGAAATTTTAGAGAAATTTTGGTGAAATTTCAGTGATTTTAGAAAAAGAAATTATAAAGGTTTTTTTTTGTTTTTTTTAAATTTTCTTTATAATATATATTTTCTTGCATTATTGCTTTTGTCATCTAGCAAGGAGAGAGCGCAAAATATCAAAAATGTAAACATCTGATGAAACAATTGATGAATTTGTATTCTGATTATTGCAGCTCTTCCAAGAGACTCTTAATATCCATTATGCATATAATCATAATTTTAGATAATATGATAGATATGAAATTTTCAATTATTCTCATCTGAACATACCACTCTCATCTCAAACAAATGATTGGGGGAATTCACTGTTTCTAATTCATAAAAATACAGTGGGAAGGAATTAATAAATCTTCATGTGACACTTTCATAACTTTATTTAACATTATTTAAATAACATGTCATAATACTAATATTATTTGAATCAAGCTAGATGGACGACTACATTTGAGCCTCATAGAACTTACTTTTGGTATTAAGAAATGTAACAGGTTTTTTTAATGTAAAATTTGTTTATTTACATATCTTTTTAATATTGATGCTATCATAAAGTATTAAAAATATTTCTAATGTAAATTTTCTTCATTTTAAAAAAAAGATTTATTAAATAAAATAATACTAACATTATTAATAATTATTGAAATTATTAATAATATTATTTAAATTCTAAATTTAAAGAAAAAATAAAATAAATTTATTTATGAAATTATAAAATATCGATTAGAATGAACGATTTAGGAATATAAATAATTAAAAAATTCTCCATAATCGTGAAAGGCAGAAAGATCCTTAGCATTGAGTCATACGATTTTTAAGATATTTTCACTGATATTTTCGTAAATCTACAGTACTGATATTTCTATATATTTTCACCCTTGCGGTGTAGTACAAACAAAATTTCCACTTTTGTCCTCCTATGTGCAGTACTCTCTCTCTCTCCTCTCTCTTTCTCTCCCTTCATCTTCTCTTGCGTAGTACAAAAAACTATTAAAACCAAACTAAATATAAACATATTCTATACAGCGCACAAACACGAACACAAACACAAACGCACAACCACAACCAAACCAATATTCATCAACCCCATTAATTCCCACCTTCCATTTCCTTCCCAAATGCCTCGTCTCCTCATTTTCTCTCTCCTCCTTCTTTCCCTCTCTCTCTCATCCTTAGCTCACAGCGGCCACCACGACGACGACGGCGACGAGAACGACGCTGTAACCTCCTCTTCTCTCCACTCCACGTCCCTAATACTGACCAAAATATGGTGTTTGATACTGATTTTCGCTGCCACTTTTATCGGCGGTTTGTCGCCGTATTTCCTGAAATGGGACGAGAGGTTTTTGGTGTTGGGCACGCAGTTCGCCGGCGGAGTGTTTCTGGGCACGGCTCTTATGCACTTCTTGAGCGACGCCAATGAGACTTTTGAGGATTTGACGACAAAGGATTATCCCTTTGCGTTTATGTTGGCTTGTTTTGGGTTTTAGCTCACTTTGCTTGCGGATTGTGTCGTTTCTCATGTGTTTGATAAGGAGATAAATGGTGGGAATGGCGATGTTGAGGTTGGAGGTAAGTGGGTGTGTTCTGTTTGGTTGATGGGAAAATGGGATTTCTTTGTTTTTCACTCTGTTCTGTTGGAATTAAAGATTTGGTTTCTCTTCTTTTTCTCTTTTTGGAAACTAGAGATATGCGTTTTTGTTTTGCTCTTACACTTGGAAAAATGCATGAATTTCTCATAGTTTGATGAATTTAAAGACTATATTGGTAAAAGAAGAAAAAATGGGACTGCTTTGTTAATTTAAAAAGTTTGAGGGAGAAATGTGCCAAAAGGCTATTACTCTTTGAGAGCCATTTGTAAAAATGACATAATCAGAAAGTTTTTAGCAGCAAAATAAAACTATGATTGATCCGTTTGGTCAATTTTATTAGGTCTTAATGGAGTCCATATGATAATCATGTTAAAATTTATCTTTCTTCGTTTTTTGTTCTTCATTGCAGGGAGTATTGAGAAGGGAAAGGTTGGACAAAATGGTGGAACCCCACAAAGCCATTTCCAGGTTTTAATATTTTAACTTTATTTTTATTTTTTATTTATTTCGGGAAGTGTAATTTAAGACATAACGTGTTATAGCTTTAGTTTTATGTTTATGAGATTCTCCGTTATGCCTAAACAGAGCCATGACACTAAACATCATGCAAATCCAGCTGCTAGCGTTGCAACTGTTGGTTCATTAGGGGACAGTATTCTGCTGATTGTGGCTCTATGTTTTCACTCCCTTTTCGAAGGAATCGCTATCGGAGTAGCGGAGACAAAAGCCGATGCTTGGAAAGCTCTTTGGACTATTTCTCTTCACAAGATATTTGCAGCCATTGCCATGGGAATTGCCCTCCTCCGGATGATCCCAAACCGTCCTCTGTTATCATGCGCAGTCTATGCATTTGCCTTTGCCATTTCTAGTCCGATTGGTGTGGTAATCGGGATAGTAATTGACGCCACGACACAAGGTCCCGTGGCGGATTGGATCTTCGCGATATCCATGGGCTTGGCTTGTGGGGTGTTCATCTATGTGTCCATAAATCATCTTCTAGCCATGGGCTATATGCCTCAGAAAACGGTTTATGTGGACACTCCTTTTCTCAAGTTTTCGGCTGTGTTGCTTGGTATTGGGGTTATTGCTGTTTTGATGATCCGGGACACTTGAAATTAAGTTTTACTTGTCTAGTATTTTGCCATTAGTTTGACAGAGAAGAAGGTATTGTTGTGTTGTTAAAATTAATTCTTCGTGCAATGCAATGCTATACGGAAATGTAGTCAGCATAATACTACTAAAGAAATCTATTTTTTTTTTTCTTGGGATATTTTCTATATCTCCCAACTTTATTGAGGGCATTTTTCTGCAATGAAAACTCAAAAGTTGAAAATGAAGCAAAAAACTATTTGCATATAAATTTCAGATAACACAAGAAAAACCACAAGTTTCAATCAATTCTATTAGACGTGATTCTGTAATGACTGAGAAAATCCCAAACTTTAAATAACACAATTTATTTATTTAAGCCAGGGATTTTCCTAGAAAATATTATGTGATTGAAGGATTTATGGAATCAATATCTGTATTCCTAAATTCTGTAACAGATTTCATGTTAAGTTTATGTTTTCGATCAAGTAAATTCGATCGATAAATTATTGCCATACTTTAAGGCGGAATAAATTTTCAGTACAAGTATAATTTGAGAATCTTAATTTCAAGAATCTCCAAACACAGCATGACGTTAGCAGCGTAAAAAAAATACTCACTGGCATTTTTAAAGAAGAGAAAAATCCTTAATTGCCAGACAGCTAGATTAAAGTCACAAGATAAATACCCATAACAGATGGGTACGATGTGAGCTCGGAATTTGACACCATCAGAAACAATGTCATTCCCGGGATATAATGCAGAAAAGTTAAATGTAGAATTTGTTCAGTCTAGAATTAATTTCAAGACTTAAAACAGTTCAAGATATTACGCGAGTAAGAATTTAATGTGATGTCAAAGTAGTCGAAATTAATATTGAACTGTAAATGAGCGAAGAGAAAAGGAACCGAAAACTAGAATTTTCTGTCGGCTAGGTATTTCCTTACAATCGATATAATTTTTATCTGATTCAAGAAAAATTTAAGTGGACAAGAGTACAAGGGGTAGGTGAGATTTTCCTCTCTCTCCTTCCCCACATGGCCGGCCAAGCATAGCAAATGTAGAGCCAAAATTTAATTGATGGAGTGTGTAAGTGAATGACATGGTAAGGTGATGGGATAGATAGTGGTTGAAGGGAATTAATGGCAAAATTGTTTCTTCTTTTCTCCTTCCATAGAACCGGCCATGTGAAGAGGTTTAAGCCAAAAAAAAAAAAAAAATTGTGATTGGTTGAGTGTGCTAGAAGCCTTCATGATGAGATGTAGTCAAATCAACTATTTATAGAAGTGGCTTACCTCACTTCTCTCTTGAGACTCCAATCCGGCCATGACTAAAGGGGAGGTTAACATGACTTTAGTTAATTAAATGAGGTCATTAAAAGAGTTAAAATAATCACCTACTTGCCTATAAATAGAACCACCTCAACCTAAGCCTCATTTTTGCTAACTTTTCCTCTTTCTCTCACTAAAGAACCGGGCCTCTCCTTTGCCAAAATACACTCAAAAGTTTCCATACATTTCACACAAATCTTAGCTTAAGTTGGAGGAGAAGAGAAGGATTTCAAAAGTTTTCAAGAGAGAATTCTTCAAGGGTAATTTCTTGAACTCTTCTCCATTATTTTTCTAGCAAATCTTAAGCTTGGGATTATGAATGTAATTTGTGATTCCTTAAGGCCATGGGTTGTAATAAGAGTGTGTGAGTTTTATGTTAGTTTTATGTTGGTTTTGTATCTTTTGAGGTTAGTTTGATGTGGTATGTTTATGCTTGATTTAAGCTTGCTTACTTCCGGTTAGAGGAAAAATTTCCGGTTACTATGAACGTGAAAATAAGGACCCTAGAGTGAGATTTTACGATGTTTCAAAGTTTGACCTTATAGCCCTTGATGTTGTGAACATTTTCTGTGACTATAACAAAATCTAAATTTAACTCTAAAACCGAGTTTGAAGCCATTGTGTAAAAAATCGGACGGGATGTCCAAACACGCTTTTGGAAAGAAAAAAAAAAAAGATTTGTTTGCAACAACCTACAACGATTAAAAAAAAAAAAGATTGCTACAACAATCTTACAACGTTTTAAAAGAGATTACTACAACATTTTTTAAATGATTGCTACAAACATTTTTAAAATGTTTGCAAAGATTCTAGGTAAACAAAAGAAAAAAGCAATGACCCTTTTTTTTCCCAAACGATGCCTTTAGAGGTTTGAATTTCGATTGTCACTAAAAAGACAATAATTTTAGATCGCATTGAGATGAAAAATTGTCACGAAGAATAGATTTTCAAAATCCGATTCTAAGATGCGAGAAACATAGATTTCGAAATCAGATGCTTTTAACAAAACGAAACTAAAAAAAGATGTCGTTTTTAACAAAAGGTTATCAAAGAACCCGAGATGTGATTTTAGTAGAATAATATGGTTTTAGACCTCATGTTAATGAGGAATAACCATGAAGAAAGATTTCAAAAAAAAAAAAAGTGGTTTCTACAACATAGTTTCACGTTGGTTTGTAAGTTAACCATAAAACGACTTGGGGAATAGTTTTCAAAAGTCGGTATTCGAAAAGAGATTTTACAACGGGATTTTAGTGCTTGTAACTAAATGAGTGAGTTATCATTTCAAAAAAAAAAATCGAGTGATAGTTCTTTTAAAAGCTTAATAGTTTTCAAGCAAAACATCCCGATGGGCACCCACGAGCCCAATACGATAGGTCCGTAGAATTTTGAAGGTTGATGTGGGTCCAACGCCCGCATTGATCTAAGAGACTCCGTTTGAGTTTAAATTTCAACGGCCTACGAGTTAGAATGCCGTGAATAAGTTCTAGGCGAATTGGGCCTTAATATCGTAGTAAGTCCAATGAGGAAAATTATGGAGAATAAGTTACTAGATTGGATAATTGATTTCCAACCTAGACATAAAATGCGTTAAGGGCAATTAAGGAAAATAAGATTTTAAGGATTTAATAAATCTATCCTCATAGTAAATTATCCTTCATGAAAGGAAAGGAATACATGCCTTAAGTAAAGGGCTAGATTTCCTTCACAAGTTGCTAAATAGAAACGACAAAGCGACAATTAATCGACACTCTTAATGGGTGTTCATTTTCGAAAGTAAGCAAGTAAGAGAATAGGTCGTTTGGCGAAAAGAGAATTCGACTCAGAAATCGGGTAAGTAGGAATCTAGCCTCACGGTGTGAATAGATTTTAAAGAAAAAAAAAAAAGTTACACATGTTATATATGCATGTTTATGCTTTAAGTATTGTCTGCGATGCTATGTTATCTTTTGCATACACATAAGCAGTGCACATGAATTATATGTGTTTAAATTAATTTAATGTTATAGTATGCTATGCTAGGTCATATTGCATACACCTTAATAAGTCAAGAGGAACTTATAAGAAGAAACTCAGTTGAGTGCCGTACCAGCCTCCGACCTAAGGGAGGTAATCAGACTCCACAAGGGAGAAAAGAAAAAAAAAAAAAGAATGTCCTCCGACTTAAGGGAGGCATTCAAGTTATAATCACGGTGTCGCGGGGGACCTTGCAAACCCTCACGTCCCGATGATTGCGCGCAAGTGGTACGCGAGCACTCGGGCCCATCAGTAAGAAAGATAAGATAAGATAATAAGACTATGATAAAACATCATAATCAAGCATAATCAGCTCATGCATATTTATTCATGTGTACTTACAGTTATTTTGTGAGATATAGTTCCTACTTGGCGAGCGAAAGCTCAATCAAATAAGTTCATCTTTGTAGGGTAAGAAACCTATCGACAATTTTTGAAGGGCAATGGTGAGTGGCGGACGAATGGTGGAGATGGGAATGGATACACGCTCACGCAGTTATTTTCCGCAGTAAGTCTAAGTAAAATCATGTATATATTTATATGATTCAAAGTTTCAAGCATGTATGTTTAAAAAGGTATATGTACATATGTATGTTAGGGAAACCGAGATTGCAGCTAACAATCTTAGTTTTGAGTATTTAAGTTTTAGAACGTTGCAACAGTGTATGCAACAAATAAACGAATTTTAAACATGATGATTTAAGTGATTGATTTTAAAAGGAGTTTAAGATGTACTTGAATTTAAGATTTCTCACGAAATCCATTTTAAAGACAAATTAAATGACCCGATTGAATTGACTAGTTTTAGAAAAGCTTTTAAAGAGTATTTGAAACAATAGTTCAAACTCAGCTCCATTTGAAAAATATTTCTAGAAGGTTTTATCTTAATTGAAATTAAGAAAAGCTTTAAGAAATTCAGCGATTTATTCTTTTGAAATTATTGTTACGAATTGTGAAAGTATTCATTCTTATGTTTAAAAAAAAGAAAAAAGAAAAAAATGTTCTGCAAATTTTAAGAAATGCCAGTAAGTACAAGTTAAGAAGTTAGTTACAGTGGCGGCCTCATAGGGGTCGTCACAGATTCTCTCTTTCCTTACGCCTTGTCATTTCTCAATCCACAAGTTTCAATCAATTCTAACTAGTATTGGAAAGTATACGGTTCAAATTTGAAGCAAGAGCAAAACATGTCCAATAAATCAAGAGCTAAAAACCTGCAACAACAGATATAAGTAAATAAAGAGATCAAAAGCACACAACAAATGAAACAATCAAGAAGACAGAACTTGTTAATGGGGATCGGCTAAAGAACTGCCTATGTCCCCGGGACTCAGTGTGCAGAGTCCAATCTTATTGCAAGGATCGAAATTACACATTCAGAATGATGTTCAATAGCTCACGCAAATCAGCATTTCTCACTCTATTTCCCTTAGTCCCCAATTAGAACCCAAAAAAATGACTAAGAATATCGCTCTCCTCTCAAAGCTCTCAAACAAAACAAACTAAAGCCAAGAGAGTGAACCAGTGAATTACATCGATGATCAAAAAGCCCTTATTTATACAGATACAACAATCTCTATATAATTACATAAAAGACAATATTGACTTATACTCCGAGCAATCGGCATTTGAGATCCAAATTATGCGGCACATCAGCAACATAAACTCTAACATTACAGATCAACAACAGTGCAGCCTGCAGAAACTAAAGGTGGCACATTTTATGTAAATTAAGAGTTTGAACAATAACATGACGCTGAAGAGCAAAATAAGGGCACATTTTTCAAGACCAACAACAATAACATGATGCTGACGGTTCATAAGAAAACTCGTATTAGTTTTTGAGAAATTTCTTACCAATCCGTTCGCTAGTTGAAGAGCAAAATACGGTGGTACAAGTCCCCTGCTTCAACAGAAGCAAAAACTAGTGATGCAATTTCACTTGTTTTTGTGTTTCGATTTCACCACCCTCTTCTTTAGTTTGCATCATGTACCATTAACTTGTAAAATTGATAAATATTCCAAAGATGCTTAACCTGTACTAAGAATTGGTGATCTCGAAGGCAAGTTGTACAATCCACGATGCTGCAACTCCTAGAAAGTGTCCTGCTGAAGCCAAAAATAAGGTAACATGCTAATATTGAGAGCTTAAGCACAAACAAAAAGGAGATTACACAAAGTAAGGTTCTGACCTCCGAATATTTAAGAAGAAACATTAGTAGACATTCCTTCTGGAGCCTTGCGTGTGGCTGATTCTGGTACATCTGCGGAGATTAATCACATCCATCAGTTTGTTCTAAGGTCAAGAATTCCTCTTTGATTCTTGTATTAGACTGTTGATAACAAAATAAAAAGAAAGTAGTACAATTAGAAAGCTAGTTCCTCTCTAATATTTCAATGCCATTCGCGAGGAAATGTATCACTCGTTCCAAAATCTGTTTAGTAGTTGCAATAGCGGTTCATGACAAGATGCAAAATACATGTCAATCTGCATAAGATTCTGGTCGAGTTATGGAAGTAATGTCAGAGACAGGGTTCTAAAACTCCACGTAACTGAGTACTTCTTGAGTGATCACTGGTTATCTTATGTCATTTCGACTTTAGAGAATCCGTAACTTGAAATAGCTTAAGATTCCTGTTAGTGAGCATAGAGTGGAATTCACTTGGTTGGAAGGTAACGTAATGCCCCGCCCTATGGGCTCCCATAGATTCATGTTTGCAATGCTACGAGGGCTGCCTCTCCCTTCTATCTCAGCTCCGGTAAGGTATGGACTGGATTTTTATTAACAGTGAAGTGGTTCACGGGCGTGAAACACGAACGAATTAGGGGGTTCGGCGGGATCTCCTGAAACTAAACTGGAAATAAAAATGAATAAACTAGCAAGTGAAGGGCTTAACGAATGTTAAGCACGAAACAAGTAGACTCTAACTAAGGGGAAGGGGAGGGGTTTCGGGGGAGGGGAAGGGTCTCCAGCCTTAGCGTCCCGTCATTCTGCAGGAATGAAATAAGGGACTACCCTTACCAACAAATGTAAGAGCAAATTAATCAATTCTTATTAAGTATGGAAAGATAAATTTTTTCCTAATATAGTTTTAAAAAAATAACAATTGCCACGGCAGAGGTAAACTAACCATTTCTTCCTCATGTTTTGCTCTTCCTGCCTTTCAAATTCAGAACAAACATATTAAACAGAAAATTTCAGTGGCCCAAATCAAAAATTTCAGTGGCCCAAATTAAACACAACGTCACGCACATACAGTCTGCTTGTTGATAATTTATTAAAAAAATGGGAAAATGCTCAGCGATAATCAAAAACTAAAGAACCATACGAGAAGATAAATATGAAAATTTCAATTAACCTCTGCAAACTAACTCTAAGAAAATTCACACACAAATATGAAAAGCAAAGCAAAAAAATGAGTGTCCAACTTGTATACAAAAAGAAGAAGAAAGCTAAAGTAACAGGAAATATATATATATATATATATATATATATATATAGAAGAAAAAGAAACAAATTTATCAATTGTTATTAACTAAAGTAGAACGAAATTCATATTTATAATACCTGAAGAGAAGATTGGAGCACACTGGCGATGGGGAGGGAATGAAATGCATAATGCTTTCTCACACTTCTTTCGAATCAATTGTTATGCTGGAGATGTGTTGAATCTTGGGCCAATCCTCCCCTGTTCCTCTCTGGCACCGCTCTTTTAACAGAGGACACCCAAAGATGATTAAATACGTAAGAGAAAGGGGAAGCCCTTCTTCTGGCAAGCTCTCTAATTCTTGGCAGTAATAAATTTCCAAATGTTGAAGGGAGATGAGTTGCTGAAAGCCTTTTCCGTTTAGGGTTTTAAGGTTTCTGAAGGCCCAGATCGAAAGAGAAGTCAAAGTGGATGGAAGCAGCCCTTCCTCTGGAAATGAATTCCCCGCTCCTTCAAATTCACATCCATCGAGCTTTAATCTTTGAAGAGAGGAGAGTCTTTGCAAATCCCAATTCATACGGTTTGCAACGAGCATTTTGCACGTATGGATTTCAAGTATTTCTAAAGTAGAGGGCAAGCCCATTTCTGAAAATGACTCTAATCTTGGACAAAACTTTAAATTTATAAGTTCAAGACAGGGATATGCGGAATCAATCTCTACTTGACTTATTGGAAAGAGACTCACAATTTCTTCACATTCATCAATTTTAATTGTTTTCAAGGATGGAAAACAACCAGCAGGAAGTCCAACTTTCAGTTTCTTACAGCATCTTAAACGTATATCCTCGAGACGAGGGAACAGTTCTCCTCCTTGCTCTAGCCCAGTAAATGACCAATTCTCCAACAAATCCATGTCACGAATTTTCAAGCTTTCTAAGGATGGGTATGGCTTTGTCAAGGAAGCACCAATAAACTCATCTCCTATACTTTTCAATCCACTCATAGAATAAATTTTAAGCCTTTTGAGGGAAGGTAGTTGCCCAAATGAGGGCAACAAACAACAACGTTTACAACCAAATAGAGACACTTCAACCAAGTCACTAAACGATTTTTGTGCTACCCAATCAGGGAATATTGTACCCCTGTAACCTCTGATTTCGAGTTTCCTTAGCTTTCTATGCGGTTTCAACACATCAAGTACTTGTCTTTCTTTTGTTGAATCATCAATCTCTCCATATTTCCATTCTAAAATAAGCTCAGCAAGATGCTCTTTGTTCTTCAAATTAGCTTGTATCACGTCCCCAACATCCACCGCGTTTTCAAGTCCTGAAATGGGTAGTCTTCCACGCAAAGACTGTAGTTCTCCCAGCTCTTTGATCCGAGAACCACCATTTTCACCCAAGACAAAATAACTTAACGTCTGTAGATTTTTCAACTTGCACATCTGTGGCGGCATCTCTTTTAATTGCGTTCCTTCGATCACAAGATGACGTAGGTTGATTAAGCAACACATGCTAGTTGGCAATTCTGTAATTTCTTCACAATATGCCAACAATAGTGTTTGCAAGTTATACAGAGTACAAATTGAACTGGGAATGACTTTGACTTTTGTACCAGATAAGTCCAAGTACCTTAAATGTTTCATATTACCGATTGAATTTGGCAATTTTGTAATAGCAGATTCAGATAAAGAGAGAGCTCTTAAGCGTCCTCCAGCTCCTAGCAACAGTTCAAGCAGGACTATATCTGTTAACATTGACCTTAGATAAAGCCGGTAGGTATATGACAATGGTAAAGCTAGCAGGGTCCTCAAACACTTGGTTTTGGATAAAGCCTCTAATTTCATCATGACATTAGATTCTTTTCTATATGACAAATGGTAAGTGCTGCTTGTAAGGCCATTTAAGTCATGACAATCATCCAGCGTTAAACAAGACTCACCAGATATGCGTGTAGCTAAATCATGCATAAGATCATGCATACGGAGACTTCGGTCTCCAAACCAGCTATTTGATCGTTGAAAGAAGGACCTTGCTATTAGAGCATCTAGGTACTGCTTTCCAACATCTTCCAGCCTTCTTCCTCTTTCAGGTTGCAGAAGTCCTTCTGCCATCCACAACATGACTAGAATTTCTCTATCCCTTATACAAAACTCGTAATCTTTGGGGAATATTGAGCAATAAGCAAAGCATCGCTTTAGATGTGGAGGTAACCACCGGTAACTCAACCATAATGCTGGAAGAATATTATTCTTCTGGTTTTCTTGAAATTGCAGCTCCCACACGTCACTTTCAAGTATCCCTTTCCACTCCTCCGGACTTGATAACGAGCGTACAACACCAGCAATTGATTTTATTGCCAAAGGAAGACCCTTGCACTTTTTAACAATTTCTTTACCCATTTCTTGCAAATCCGGATGTATCTGAGAGCCTCTATTTTCAAAGACATGGTTAGCAAACAACTTCCAGCAATCGTCCTCTGATATAATCTCTAGAGAATATGCTGGAACGGTACCCATCCTTGATGCAACAATTTCACTGCGTGTGGTCACAATAATCTTACTCCCGTCAGCTCCAGAGTTGAAAGGGCTCCTTAAAGCATCCCAAAGTTCGTATTTTTCATTCCAAACATCGTCATGAACAAACAGAAATCTTTTCCCCATCAATAGAGTTTTCAGTGCATTTTGAAGTTGATATAGGTCCTGGATATCACATTTCTGAGAAGTGATCGCCTCAATAATTATTCTTGTAAGTTTAAAAACATCAAAATCCTCTGATACAGTTACCCACACCTTCAAGGCAAAATGATCTTGGACTCTGCTATCATTGTAAACAAGCTGAGCAAGTGTGGTTTTGCCCATACCACCCATGCCCACTATAGGAATCACAGATATCCTACACCCGCCATCATGATCTAATAACAGCATTTCAATGATGGCCTCTTTCTCAGCATCCCTTCCATAGACATCACAAGCATCCACCAAAGGAGCAAGCAGTCTTTGAGGTCTGTTTTGGTGAACACCTTCTCTCAGGCCAAGCTCTTCCTTTTGCCTCAAAATAAGATCCAATCTTCGAAGGATCTCCTCTACTTCAGATTTCACACGGATTTCAAATGCACTGTATAACTTTGGTATGAAGTTGAAGAACGAACTTGCTTTGCTTCCAGATTCATCACTTTCTTCAATTCTGCGCCGAAGAGCTTCGGTGTTGACTTTGTCCATGACGTGGTCTGCCTCATAAAGCACTTGTTTAAGCTCATCAACCCACTTCTTCACGTTTTCATCTGTGAGTTGTTTCAACTCAGCATCATTCATCAACTTATTAGCAGACAACAACCTGATCTTTAACTCATCAAGAAGCTTAGCAAGGACTTTCTTTCCTCGGAAGAAGTTAAGGACGTCTTGAGTAGCCATCCTATCAAACAAGACATTAAGGAAGCCGGAGAGAAGAGCACTTCCTACGAGTTCAGCCATGGTTTCTCTTCCTCAAAAACAACTGAAATAAAATGGAAATGATGGTCAGCAGTAAGCATTCTAGAGTATAATTATGAGCTTAAAAACAGTTACTAGCTATCAAAAGAAACAAAAAGAATCACTCCAATCTTTCCTATTTTTCCTATTTTTCCAATAAAAAGAATAAGCAGAGCTTAAAGACGGCTACTTCAAATCAAAACGACATTGAAATAAGAAAAATAAGTTGACCAAAAAATTAAAGCAAATAATAGAAACTCCAACTATTTCTGTTCTTCAACCATGTTAATTTGGCCATATTTTTACATATTTGTCTTTTATTATTCAAGAGAGGGTTTAAAAATTAAAAATAAAAAAAGCCGAAAACATTACAACGGAATTAAGAAAAAAAGATTCTTTTACAAAGATTACTATATCAAATATTTTTCTAGACACATATCAGCTTGTGAAAGGAAGAATAAAAAATGTAGGACGTTTAGGAATTGCAATATATAATTGCAATTTACAAAGATTACTCTCAATATTACTGGTAACATCTTTTTCTCTAAAAACAAAACTTGGAATTAAATCACATAACTATAAAGTAGATGGTGAGAAGAAAGAGATATACCTTTGGAGAATTAAGTGAAGATCTTAATGCTAGTTGTAAACAGGAGAAGATGACTTTGGTTGTAGCAATCTTTGTGCTTTAAACTCCAACTATTTCTATTCTTCAACCATGTTAATTTGGCCATATTTTTACATATTTTTCTTTTATTATTCAAGAGAGGGTTTAAAAATAAAAAATAAAAATAAAAAAGCCGAAAACATTACAACGGAATTAAGAAAAAAAGATTATTTTACAAAGATTACTATATCAAATATCTTTTTTTTTTTTTTTTACAAATCTTTTTTTTTCCAAAAAACAAGTATATATATTAGTAGCATCTACCATAATATTTGTTTTTTCAAAAAAAAAAACAATTATACCCTAAGTTTTGTCTTTTAATTACATCCTTATATCAAACTTAAAATCTCAATTAAACCAAAAATCAATTATCTCCTGCATATAACTTGACAAGTTTTTGGTCTCTCTTTAAACATTAAAATTAACTTTATTAAAAGAAGCTTATTAGTTTATTTAATTACTTTTTTTAAAAAAAAAAAAAGCGATGTAAATTGATAACTTTTGATTTAAATCACTGTCAACATCCAATATTTCACCAACGTGATGAAACCAATATTTTCATTATTGAAAAGAAAAAGAATAACAAATTATTCGCGGAATTAAATCGCATAACTATAAAGTATGAGGAGAGAAAGAAAGAGATATACCTTTGGAGAATTAAGAGAAGATTTTAATGCCAGTTGTAAACAATCTTTGTGCTTCTCTTTAATATATCTCCTTTGAATGATGAAAGTTTTCTCTTCTTCCAAAGGATCTGAAATAAGATTGCTGATCTTGATGAGAAAACACTCTAGTGGAGAATAACTTGAAACTTTCGCAAGGACCTCTGTTGAAACTTTCCCCAATTTACACTTTCGGTGAAGGCAATAATTTGTGCTCCCAAGAACTTGCAAGGAGGGGTCCACTTATTCAGAGTACTTGACATGAGTTGTCATGATTTGTATAATAATGCAATTTAACAAGGAGTTGTCATGATATATACAAATCATGAGTTGTCATGATTTGTATATATCTGCACCTTTTTTTTTTTTTTTTAAGTACGTCTAATTCATTTTACATATTTAAATTTTTAATTTTAAATTTTTAATTTTTAAAAATATCATATTTAATATTTTTTTTTATTAATAAATACACATTTAAATTTAAATTCTTAATAAATATCACATTTTAAATTTAAATATGTAAAATAAATGAGGTCTTATTATTTAGAATTAAATCACAATGTGACATCAATAGAAATTTATCTTATGTTATAAATAATTTGTAGATTTTCTTCTCGTAATTCATAAATTATTTTTTTTAACTCGCAAATTCTAATTTAAAAAGTAATAATTATTTTAAAAAGTAATATTATTTTATTTTCCCTATTATTTTGAAATTTATCTTATATTATTAATAATTTATAGGTTATTTGTAAATTATTTTTTTCGTAACTCACAAATTAACCTAAAAGTTACTCTTTTTAATAGTATTAACATTTAATCTTTCCTACTTACATGTAAATAGTAAAATACTTTCCCTAAAAAGTAAAAAATTTAAAATTAAAATTCACATTAAAATCACTAAAAACAAAAAACGAAATTAAAAATGCCCATTATTACTGCCTTCCCTTTCACTCTCTGTAACGACCCCTCACGGACCGTCACAGTTATCTTAACTTTGAAACATTTACCTCTTAAAGAATGCGGAAATCGTTAAACTTGAAACACTTTACTTTGAACGACTTAAAGAAAAGCCTAGATTTTTTTTTTTTTTTTAAACATATTATCTTTAAAATTTTTTAACTTCCTTAAAGAAAAATAAATAGCCTTTCAGTTCAACTTAATGATCAAAATCTATGCCGTGAAATAAACTTAAAACAATGTCTAAAATATTCTTCAAATCAAAACCATCATAAACCAAAGATTCAAAACAATAAAATAAAAACTGAAAACCTTGTTTAACATTAAACACTTTCATCCCATGACGTTTCTCCCGTTTTCCTATCACGCATAGCTCGCATCCGCCCCAATATTCTCCATGGCTACATCTTACCCTTTTGATTGTCTGCAACATGAAATAACTTATATAAGCAAGGGCTTAGTAAGACACTTAATTCTCACAAATGTAAATAAACATTTTTATTCATCGACAATAAACGTCATCATGAGAATAATTATTTTTGAACATATTCTAAACTTTAAAATTCATCATATATTGGGCCCGGCGTTGTACCATCATATAGCGCTAGCCACGGAAAGCATGGGGTAGCAAATCCCATACCAACCGTGGCAATAAGACCGCTCACCGGTCACATCAAGGGTGTACAACGCCATTTAAAAACATAAAAATACATATATACATTTTTCTTCAAAACGTCATCATAAGAGGATTATTAAAAACGTCATAACATCATCATAAACATCAAAATCATATACTTCTCAATTCTTCAATTCATGTTGCAGGTGAGAGTGTACTTACTTGAGTGCCTTACTTAGCCTTTTAAAATTTCACAACGGTGACGCGACGAATGAGGTCCTCAGGTGCTTGTTTCTAGAACCGTTCATGCCATAAATCATAAATAAGATTACTACAAAGCCTTAATAACTCATCAAATACATTGATCAAATTAAAATAGTGTGTAATATACCATTCTCACCATTCATTAACATCAAGACATAAAAACTCACTGATTACACAAAATCACAAAACTTAACAAAAACTGGCAGCCTGACCTTTACTCATTTAAAAACTCATAACAATTCACATAGAACTCCAAATAATCTGAAACCAATTTTAAATTAAAGTAGACATCTAGAGCTTTCCGACGGTATCTAATTTGTTAAAAACGGAGTTCGTTTGCTCCCTCAAACCTTGTTTCAAAATCAGACATGAAACCTGGAGAAATTCCAGCACTCAAACTAGGACGAAAATTCACCAATAATCCTATAAAACACAAAACCATCATCCTCAACATGTATAAACAGCACTCCATTTATTCTTCAGCCCTATAACATATTTCTAATACTTAAAGAAATATAATTACCTGCATATATATACATCTTATATCTATAAAATGATTATTAAAAGAATCACATGAGCCAATCATATAAATGATCCTAAATAAATCCTTTGCATGTTTTTAAGTTGTACAAGAACCAATAATTCCATTTTTAATTTAATTATCAAAATGGCCAACCTCTATAGCATGCTTTCTATGGAGATACACAACAAAACAATCAAATAATAACTATGACTAACATAGAGTCTAATAGAGATCAACACTCAAAATCATAGAATCAATAATTTAGAATCATACCTTAACAATCTCCAAATTTTATCTTGAGTGATTGATGATTTCAAAAGGGATTAGGAGGAAATGAGTTTGGTGGCTGATAAAACAAAAGTTCTCTTGTGGTGTTCAAAAACGTGAGAAAAGAAGAAATAAGGAGAAGAAGATGAAAAGCGTCTCTGGGAATTAGGGCTCTAGAGGGAAAATGATAGAAATATATGAAGGAAAGAGCATAAGCGTGAGAGGGAGAGAGAGTGAGTCAAATGAATATTATTATTATCATTTATTTTGCTTCAAGTACGCTGACTACCCCATTTTCCTTCAACCATGCATATGGTTAATATACATATATGGCAAGGTTGATTAAACAATGAATCTGCCCATTTTCCTCACATTATTGTACGTTTATGTAGTTGACTTCCTTTCATAAATAGGCCCAAAAATGAAAATGAATGAAGCTTGCAATATATAACTCAATAAGAATATTAATCGGCTTGAATTGGGTGATATAATGGTTGTCAAGGGGTAGAAATCGTGTGAAGTAGTTTTCTTTTGTTTTGTTTTTTTTTTTTTTTTTTTTTTAACACGATGGTTGACTTCCGTTTAGACCACATATATACGCACATATTAAGCCAACACACTAAATAGAAGATAAACAAATAAATTAATTAAAATAAACAAATTCTTCAAATCATCACATATATAATTTAACATTTTGGCATGAACTTGTTCTTGAACCTCGAGTCCTCGTCGCGATCACCTGTAAAATATAACTCAATGTAATATTAGAATTTAACTAATTATAACACCATAACATCATTCTTGTTAATTTCTAACGTCTATTTCTACGAATTGGTCAGTTACAAAAATGGGTGTTACACTCTCCGACACCACCGCCGCCGCCGCCCTGTCCGGCAGTTTCAAGAAACTTCTGACGCCATGCTGGCAACGACGATGAAACGACAACAACCATCATAAAAAGTTCAGAAGGTGTTCTAATGGGACCAAACCCTTGAGGGTAACGATCCTTTTCGTACTTTTTTTAGTTTGTATTTGAGTTTATGCGCGATTCGTTGGTTTTTTTTTTTTTTTTTTTTTTTTTTTGTGAAAATCGCAAAATAACTTTCGTTTTTTTTTTTTTGTTCGTGCTATTTGGACTTGTGTTTCTTTTAGTTTAGTTTAATTAAATTTTACTTCAAAAAGTTTTCTCTCTTTTACCTAAAAAATCTTGAAGATTTAGGATTGTCCTGCTTTATTAAGATTATTGAGTTTTTCTTTTTTTTTTTTTAAATCAGATTTGGTCTCGAACTGTCAATTTATAGTAGGTTTAGGCTTTATTTGATTTCCTTACATAAACAGGCCAGTCTGCATTTTTTTTTTATTTCATCTATTTCAATTTTTGATCAACAAAACAAAATTATTCTTCTGACTTTTTAGGTCAAATTGTTGGCGTTCTAGTTAATAACTGAGGTTTGTTCTTCATCTAATTTCATCAAAAAAGTAAAAACTTCCATAATCCTAAGGTGGATTTTCGTATTTTCAAAAAGTAATGGATTTCTGAATCTGTAGTCTTTTTTTTATGTGGGAAAACTAGAAATTTTAGAATTTCTTTTCTGAATATATTTTTTATTCTTTTTCATGTTTGATGTCATGAAGAGCAAAAACGTTAGAGACCCTAACATTCAAGGGTATGGAAGATTACAACATTGAACATGCCAAGGAAAAAGGAAGCCAAAGAGATTCTGTATTCAGTCGCCAGAGTGCTCGGACCCATTATGCAAGGTCACGGTTGGAATGTCGAACTACTCGCTGAATTTTGGTAGTTTGATCTTCACTTCTTTTTTTTTTTTAACCTTCTTTCTAATGGTTCAAATAATTCTCAAATTGCATTGTGTTTTAGGTTTTTGTTCTTATTAAGAATTGATCTTACTAATCCTGTCAGCCACTTTTGGCTCATCAAAAGATTGAGGGCGCGTTTGGCAAATATATTTAGGTCTCGTTCAGCTCGCTGATTTGAGTTTTTAATTCGAGTTGAGATGTGACTTTATGTGAGAATTTTTAACTATAGCAAAAAAGTTAGATGTCATTTTATA
The DNA here is from genome assembly GCA_012066045.3 of Morus alba. Taxonomy (NCBI): domain Eukaryota; kingdom Viridiplantae; phylum Streptophyta; class Magnoliopsida; order Rosales; family Moraceae; genus Morus; species Morus alba. The sequence goes on from CP050224.2 coordinate 3,562,044, forward strand.
GTAAAATTGAAATTCTAAACTTAAATCATTAAAATGAACGGGGTCATAAACCCATGATTTTAATTCTAGTGTTTTCCTCCCACAAAGAATTTGAATTTAAAAATTTTCCGTTAATAGTTCTCACAAAGTTCTCGATAATAAATTATAATCACTGACTTGAACATGTGAATTAAATAGTCCCTAAGTTTTTCGTTATCATTGTTTATTGTTGTTGTTGTTGTTCTTGCACAAAGACTTAAATTTGTTTGAGTTACAAAGTGCATCTTAAATAAGAGTTCAAACGCTATTTCATTTGAAGGATATTTCTAGAAGGTTTTACCTTAATTGAAATTAAGAAAAGCTTTAAGAAATTTAGTGATATATTCTTTTGAAATTGTTGTTACGAATTATGAAATTATTCATTCTTATATATAAAATAAAAAAATAAAAAAAAATGTTCTGCAAATTTTAAGAAAATCCAAGAAGTACAAGTTAATTTTAGCTATGGATTGTCACATTATTGGGCTGACCCTACTAAAGGCCCTGTACAACGATCCAATTTATGGTCGTTGAGCAAGCACTGATTGACTAAGGCGGTCGACCGGTAAAGGCATCACCGGTCAACTGGTGGCCTATAACTTCTCTGCTACTGAATGACCGGATTACATTGGATTCCCCTCAAAACTCAAATTTAATTTAATTTAATTTTTTTAATGCACTTGAGTTTCACTTATAATTAATAATTTTTTAAGGATTTTTTTTTTCATATTTGATGACAAAAAAACTATAATATACCATATGCTACAAAAAATGTGATTTTATTAAAATAATATGAAAATCACAAGAAAATGACTGGACGACATAAGTCAACTGGTTAGCACTAAAATGCCTCAAACCTCATTAAAATTTCATATCGCGGGCCTGACCGTGCCTAAGTTGCTGGCCTCAAACATGAGGCTCAACTCATATCCTTTTAGTGTGTCGGGCCAGCCCGACACCATAATACTATTAGACCGGGCCGTGCTAAATTAACCATTTTAGTCACTGGAAACGGCCTGACCTATAGACGGTCCAGCCTAATTGACACTTTTACTCACTCTCCTTTTTTAGCTCTCTTGCTCTCAACTTGTTCTCTCTCTCCGTCTCCCCCTCTCGGCTCTCTCTCTACTACCCCATTTGATCGTCTACTACCAGAATCAACTGCCATAGTGTCATCGCTGCCGCTTTCCGGCAAACCTCCGGCCTGAAACATCCCGCCCGAGCGGGGTATTTTTGAATTTTTAGAAATAATGATAGCTTAATCTGCTAAAAATGGTTTAGCCAGCAAAAAAAAAAAAAAACGCCGCACGTGCGGTGTCAAATGCCGCCAAGATAGCACGTATAAAGGATCTTTTTTCCTTTTTTCTTTTGAAATTCCAAATTCGAAACCCAAAAAACAAAAGGAAAAAAAAAGAAAAAAGTTTCGAAATGTGTTTTTCGGATTTCGATCGCTCCGATAATGGGTTTCTTGATCCGTAGCTCCTCATCTTAATTGGGTTCTTTTTTATTTTTCTCGGAATACTCGAAATTTTTTTCTGGGTTTTTTTTTTTCCTCCTGTTTGAAGGCATGAATTTGGGAGACCTTAATAAAGTATGGGAGATCAAGGCCTTGAAGAAGCCGGGAGAAGAAGAAGCCAAGAAGATTCTAGAAAGAATCGCCAAACAGGTTCAACCCATTATGCGTAACCACAAATGGCGTGTTAAGCTTCTCTCCGAATTCTGGTACTTTTTTGTTTCAGTTTTGTAATTCCAAAATTTTCAAATTCTCTTTTGTTTTATGGGTTTTGTTCTTATTGAGAATTGATTCTACTAATGGCGTGTTAAGACTGTTATTTTTTTTTTTCATTTCCTTTTCTATTGTTTAATGGGTTTTTTTTTTTTTTTTTTTTTTTTTTTTTTTTATTTCGCAATAACAATTGGAATTTAGTTTATGAAGAAAGAGTTAAGTTTGGCTTATTTATAAAGTATATATTTTTCACTTTAAATGACAATGGGTTTTCACGTTTTACTTTTCTTATCTTTTTAATGGTTAGATTTCTCATATTCTCGTATTGTCATATGTTTTGTGTTAATGTTTTTATTGAGAATTAATTCAACTAAACCCAATTCGTTTACTTTTGGCTGTTTTTTCGCCTCTAAATAGAATTGTTAACTTATTTCACTTGTAAAGCACAATTTTTAAGTAACATTTTTGTTTTTTGTTTTGTTTGTAAATACGTGAATGGCAGCCCAAACAATCCGTCTCTTCTGGGACTGAATGTAGGAGGAGGAGTTCAGGTGAAGCTCAGGCTTCGGAGGCCGAATCGGGAGTGGGATTTCTTCCCTTTCGATCAAATTCTCGATACAATGCTCCACGAGCTTTGTCACAATGTTCATGCCCCTCATAATGCTAGCTTCTACAAGCTTTGGGATGAACTTAGAAAGGTATACTTTTTTCCTTTATTGTTCTTATTGTTTATGCTGCGGTTTTTGTATTTTAATGTTGAATTTGTTTTTTCCTTATTGGTGGGATTTTTGTTCTGTTTGGCGTGAAATGTATTACATCAGAAAAGGATACTATTAGTCTTGTGGTGATCAAGATTTGAAGTTTGCTTCTTTTTTTTATTTGTTCAACAAAAATGATAGTATGTAATTGGTTAGTTTCTTGCACTTCCTCTGGTTCATCTCTTTAGATTTGAAATATTACCAATCAGTTCTGATTTAAAAGACGGTTTTTCGAATTTGTTTCACTTTCTTTTATAGTATGTTCTTGTTGTGTTCCTTTATGAGGAGATAGAAATGAAATGAAGAAAATAGATCCTTACCTATATGCTTGCACCTCCTACTTGGCAACTATTGTATTTTGTTACTTGGTATAGTTATGTGCACTATAACATGTCCGCGAAAGGAAAAAAAAAAAAGCATATCATTGATGTTAGTCAAATAGATATGTTTGTTTTTCAACGTGAACTGTAAGTCTAGTTCTGGTTTGGATGCGTTGGTTTATGTTTATTAACCTTTAATTTTCCCTTGTAATTATTAACTTTTAGGAATGCGAGGAGTTGATGGCCAAGGGAATAACTGGCACGGGGGAGGGGTTTGATCTTCCTGGGAGGCGTTTGGGTGGATTTTCCCAGCAACCTCCTCTCCCTTCTCTTCGTGCAACTGCACTTGCTGCAGCAGAAAAGAGATCCCGTGTGGGATCTCTTCTACCAGCTGGACCTAAGCGTCTTGGCGGTGATAGCACTATTATGGTTGCCCTTAGTCCTATACAAGCTGCTGCAATGGCTGCAGAAAGGAGATTACAGGATGATCTCTGGTGTGGTTCTGTTTCTGGTGAAGCTGTGGATGATGGAGAAGGAAGCATTGATAAAGCACATGACCTTGCACGTAGGGAGCAAGGTGCGGGAACCTCAAAGCTTGGTTATGATTCAAGTGTCCTTGCCTCAGATTCCACGTCACGGAAGAGAATTCATGAATCAAATAAATTTTCTTCAGTTCAATCTCCTAACGGCCACTTAGGGTCCAATTTTGTGGATCTGTCTTGTGAGCCGTCTTCTGGGTCCACTTTTAACTTTGACACCAAACATAATATAGAGGAACCTGCCATGTGGGAGTGTGGAACATGCACTTTGTTGAATCCGGTAAGTTTTTTAATATTTTGGTTCAAACATGATCTCTTTGTAGCGTGGATTTTTGTTTCCTTTTTCACTTTTTGCATACATTATTTAGTAAAGTTTATTAAGTCTCCTTTACTAGCTTTCTAGTCCCTGTTACCTGGTTTCTATGGGTACATATTTCACTATTCATGCAAGAAACTCAAGTTATAAGCCTTCTTTCCTTTTTTTTAAGTTGTTGCATTGCGTTCAATTGCTATTTATTCCTAGTACACTTTTAATTGATCATTTTGCATATGAAAAATGCTGCACCACTGCAGCCATTGGCTCCAATTTGTGAGGTCTGCGGCACGCAGAGGCCAAGAGATGTGGGGACCAAGTACAAATTTTGGTCATGTAAATTCTGCACTCTGGAGAATTGCGTGAAGTTAGATAAATGTTCTGCTTGTGGTCAATGGAGATACTCACACGGTCCACCAGTAGCAGCCCAAGCACCTAATATTGGCACTTGAGAGATGAAATGCTAAGTATGTTAGCCTCTGAGCTCCCTACACTTCTTTTACTAATATTTTTATTTTCTTTTGGCTTAGTACCTTGTGAATCTCCAAAATGTCTCTGGAACATATCTTTCTAGTGAACATTTTGGTTTGGACAGTGTCGTTTGAGCCCGTACGACAATCATACAAGCTCTAATTTGATAAAGGTGCTAATGTTGCTATATGGGGATTTTGGTAGCATCAATTCATCGGTTATATCATTGTGAGTGTAATATGTAAAGAAACACTGATAAACCTCCCAAGAACAAAGAAGACCCGTGCTATTTTTATTTATTTATTTATTTTTGTACAGTGTGACAACCCGACTTCTCGAGCCATTCGATTCCCCTTGGGGTACCTCCCTCAGTTTGTCCCGGTGTGTTCGGATAGGAGTCCACACACACCTTAGGGATTAGTCAGGTGCTCAAAGAGGCCTGGATGCCCTTCGTTACCAAAAAAATATATATCTAACTTGATTTAGTTCCTTAGTTACTAAAATTCTGGGGGTTTTTTTTTGATAAAATTTAGCACAAAGCTTAACATATTGTTATATTATTTTATTATCTTGCGTCATGGAATAATCATGTCATGAATTTTAGAATTATATCATAGAATATCATATCATAACATTGCATGTCATATTGTACCGTACATCATAATAAGAGTTTACACATAGGTTAACCATATAGGTCACCATTAGCCACACCTACATAAACAGTCCTAATAGATGGTCATCCACGCTTAGTTTATACTACGTATCACAAATTAGGAGATAAACAAGGCTTGCTCTAAGCTGTTGGAGTGGCACGACAAGACATGTCCAACTGATAAGTCATCGGATTGTCACTGTCAATATTTGCAGAGCTTGAGTCCTCACTCGTATCCTCGCCCGAGTCGTCATCACTCAGACGTTGCCCGAGTCGGTCGGTTGTGGTGCCTGAGAATGAGATGTAGATGCCACTCTCCTGGGCCTTGGCATACAAAGTACTGGTGGCCTAAATGGCTCCACTTTATTCTCCATAGGATGCTCATCATCATTGCTAGCCAGAGAATACTGAGGTGTCGCTCTATTGTTATCGCACTTGAATCACTCTAATCACTATTAGACTCATTGTTTGGGGCTAATATTTATTGCACATGCATATGCCCCATGTAGACTACCTCTGAAATAAAGTGGTTGATGTTGGCATAACACGGGGATAATCATTATGAACCCTAAGGTGTGGGAGAACTCCCATCCAGAAAATATTAATCAAGGTGAGGTGTGAGACTATTCGTGGAAAATTTGGTAATAAATCACGTGAAGCGCTGCATGTACCACATCATCGACTCTCTTGGTAGTCGCCGCCACACCGAGAGCATCCCAATGCTCCTTGTGATGTATACTCCACTCTAGATCTTCGAACTCATCTCTTGGCTCATAAGTTTGCGGACCAAGTTGGTGATGAAGTCGGCTATGGAAGGTCTCCCAATTTGGTCTGTGAACATATAAGCAAGCCGATGAGTTCGAGTATCTAGAGTTGGGTATATATCACAAGGAACGTTGTAATGCACTCGATGTGGCGGCATTTGTCAAGAGAGTCAAGGATGCGGTATGCGCAGAGCTTCACACATGATTTGTTCCTAGATTGTCCATTGAGTAGTCTCACACCTCATCTTGATTGATATTTTCTGGATTTAGAGTTCTCCCACATCTTAGCGTTCAGATTGATTATTTCCGTGTTATATTGACATCAACCACTTGAGCATGTGCAACAGATATTAATCCCAAACAGTGAGTCTGATAGTGATGAGTAGCTCCTTAGAATGGTGGTTATATATTAAGTAAAAGAAGTTTGTGCTTTGTTTCAATGAATTGAACCCAAAATTTTTCCAATAAAAGAGAATTTCCTTTGGTTTGTTACAGGTAGTATATTGTTTACAACATTAGATCTATTCCGAATTTTTGTTTACTTCTTTAATCCCAATAATATAGATAGGATTTGATGGTTCAGGAATCAGAACTATGCCGAATTTTTATGATACTTCTTTACATCCTACTACTAAATAGTTCCAAGGAAAAATATCCATGAACTTTAGCTCGTGACCAAAGTAGAGAGAGTTGGCACTTGGCAGATGCAATGAGTTGCTTTCTTTGCACCCAATCTCCTTGTCCGTTGGCATAGCAGCAAGTTACTTCATAAGTCATGATCACCAATAACCACTACGCTTGCATCGTGCTGATTTCTTATAACACACAATATATATATATATATATATATATATATATATATTCAAACGCACACACATTTGTAGGAACCTCTTATATCTCTCTCTCTCTCTCGCACACACATTTGTAGGAACCTCTTATATCTCTCTCTCTCTCTCTATATATATATATATATATATATATATATATATTCACACGCACACATTTATAGGAACCTCTTAATAGATATTTTCGACGTGACATTTGTAAAGCTAGCAAGCAAGCTCACGTGTGCTTGAAATATTATACATCATGTGATCCATTAGTTCTGTGGGGACATAATTGTAATTTTCTTTAGTTAAATTGTGGCGTAAATTTAAACTTCTTTAATATATATATATATATATATATATATATAATAAAAAGAGATTTTTTTGGTAGCTTAACGTATTAATAGACCAAATTTTTTAATTGTTAAATCTATATAAAATCACATAAAAATTAAAAAATATGTATTTTTAACGGTTAAATAAATTTAATTTATTAGTATCAGGAAATCTCCCTTCATAAAAATATTTTAAAATAAATGTGGCTCCGCCTCATCGCCTAGGGTGCAAGTTTGGCAAATGTGAGGCAAAAATGAAAAAAAGTCTTTGGATAGTTATAAGTGGGACATAATTATAATTTTCTTTAGTTAAATTGTGGTGTAATTTTCTTTAGTTAAATTGTGGTGTAAATTTAAACTTCTTTAAAATTTACATATAATTAAAAAAATTAAAATATTAAATGTAGCTCTGCCACTAACCATTATCATGGTGAGTGCAAGTTTGGCAAATGGGAGGAAAAATGAAAATAATAATAATAATAATAATCTCTAGTACATGCATGTCTTTTAATGAGAATGAGCATTCTTTAATAGAATATTAAAGACTTGTTAGCTTGTATCTAAATTTAAAAATAAAAAAAAATTAAAAAAAATTAAACTGAAACTATAATTTTATTTAAGTTTTTTTTTTAATTTTTTTTGTAAAATTTGAGTTTTATTGAAATCAGTATTTAACGCACAAACTTAACAATTGATTATTTGTCCATATGTAATATGTTAAGAGTGGAAATGAAATGTTCCTTTTATTTACTATCAAGCGCCTAAACTATGGTTTTGAGCATTGACTTTATTGGCTAAAAAAGCTGCTTTAAGTTAAAAATAAAGTGCATATTGTTGACTGTTGTGAGAATGCTTTTAATTACATGACCTTATTTATTACTCTCCCAAATTCTTTAATTTTTTATTTTTTATATTTTATTTTTTTGGTTTGCTAGAATCATAATCCTTTTGGTTTCTGATATTGAAAAGCTGGCTTTTAAATTTTAATTCCTTTTATCTCGAGAATTCATCCAATCAAATATCTAGAGAGAAAAATTTTGGTGAAAAATATATGTGGTCCTTGTGTTTCTTTCTTTAGACTTTAAATTAAAAAAAAAAAAAAAATAGAAGGTTGGTTATTTGTAATTTTGACTAGATTCCCTATCCTAGCTGTCTGCAATTTATTCACACAAAGAAAGCAGAAAGTCAAAGGGCAAGTTTTTTTGTCATTTTTAAGTTAGATGATTTGAGTGTAAATTTTAATTTGAGTTAAAATTATAATTTAAATTTGTGTTTAGTTGTGTAAATGTGAGTTTAGTTTTAAATTATAATCTATTTAAATTTGTGTTTATTTTTACTAAAATTTAAATTGTGAATAGTAACTGAAAATTTTTTATTTCTTTCATTTAATTGATTTTATGCAATTGAATCTGAATAAATAAAATTAAATCACCTATAAGTAGTAATAAATTTAAAAACAAAATAAGCATTTTTGTTCATTTAATAAATTAAAAAACCAAAGTAGGCATTTTTTGTTCATTTAACTAAAAATAACATGTGACACTTATCTACAAATAAGAGTTGTGAAATTAAAAGTGCAATTACAAAATTGCCCATATAATTACTTTTAATGTGTAATTATTTAATATTAAAATATACAAAAAAAAAAAACCTCTCTATCTCTCCTCTCTCTCTCTCTGCAACACCTCTCTCTCTCTCTCTCTCTCTTCCTTTCTCCGCCGGAAAATCCACATTTTATTATTCTCCCATGGAGCTTCCCAGTTCCCACCGCAACCCACATCACCAAAATGGGAAAAGGCTCACAAAACGGAAGGAATCTGGATTGGGGAGGGATTTTAAGAATTGTGTGGAGGATTGGAGAGAACCCATTTGACGTAGGATTCAATAATGAGTTTGGTTGAAGCAAGTGGGTCTTGAGAGAGAATGTCGTGAAGGAAAGAGGGGAGAGAGAGAGAGAGAGAGAGATTGTCGAGAGAAGAGAGAGAGAGGGGGGAGAGAGATACTTGAGTGTTGGGTGACGATGCGGTGGAGAGGGAGTTGATTGATGAGAGGAGCCCGCTAGATTGCTGCGCACTAGACGAGAAGAGAAGATCGGGACAGATCCTCACCGGAGAGATCTCGCAGGTGACGATGAGATGAGAACACGGATTGCGCTGGGAGAGAGAGTTCGTGGAGAAAGAGAGAGTTCGCGGTGAGAGAGAGGAGAAGCACGTGAAGGTCAGGAATTAAAATACTGTAGAAGTGCATAGGAGTTACTCCAAGGTGGGAGATGATATCGCACCGTTTCACTTCACCGATTTGAGTTTAGAATTTAAATTTTATTATAGTAAAAAATTTTTAAAAACAATTATATCTAATTTTTTTATTACAGTAAAAAATTTTCACATAAAATTACATCTTAACTCGAATTATAAATACAAACTAGTAAAACAGGCATTTAAAAATGGGTGAGTAACTCGAGTTCATTTTTAAGTTTAATTTTGAGTAAGCCAACACCGAACGCGTACAAAGTATTGTAGAAAAATACCCTTTACGAATATATGGCATTTTCTCATTAGCAATATTTAACGCTTTATTTACATTTCACTATAGTTTTTAAAGGGAAAATGTCATACCAAGTTCGAGAAATAAAAACAATAACATTGACCCGAATAACTTAAGACACAAGAAAATTTAACTCTGAACATAGATTTTACCAAGAAACGTTAAAGGAGAAAAATTTTGATAACTATAACTTAGGCCTCGTTCACTTCGCGGATTCGAGTTTTCGATTCGAGCTGAGATGTAATATTTTCTGAGAGCTTTTTACTGTAGCAGAAAATTTTAATGTGATATTTTCTGAGAATTTTTTACTGTAAAAACTTAAAACTAAAAACTCAAATCGGTGAAGTAAACGAGGCCTTAATAGAATCACCGAACTTAAAGTATACATATGGCTATTTTTATAACACCTCTATAATTAATGGAAACTTTCAATTGCACAAAATTTAGAGAATAATAGCACTAAGGCACCAACTACTATATAGAAACCAATCTAGCATATTAGACACTCAACCAACCAAGAAGAGTAGGGAACCACCTCCATTACCACACAAGAAAACCAAATACACTACTACAAAAACAAACTATACACAAATGGTGGAAAAATCATTGTCTTTAGGAAGACAACCAAATAATAACTAAAAAATAAGAACAAAATCTCAAAACGTATGAAAAAAGGGCCTCTGATGACAGGATGATCTCTAAAGTCTTAGAGAAACAAAGTGAGCAACAGTACGGAGAGACAAAAAAAAAATAAATATATCAACGGGCTGCCAAAGCACCAGTGTGTGAGAGGCACATGCTGAAGCTGCCATCACGAACCCTAGCCAATGCACGTGATGCCATAATGAACCTTGGCCAATGTACGTGCTCCATTAGAAGCTTCAAGATGGCAAGGGAACCAAAATCTGCTTGTAACTTGTTTTAAAATAATTTTATTTTGTATATGTAAATAAAAATGAAAATGTTTTAAATTTCAGACAGAAATTATTTTTAAAAATGCGTTTAGTAGTTTTATCAATGAATTATTTTTAGTATAAAAAAAATTTATTAATGTCTCTCTCTTTCTCTGCTCAAAAGAGGAGAAAACAGAAATAAAAAATGAAAAATGACTTTTAGTCGTTTTTCATTTCTCTCTTATTTTACACTAAATTAAAAAATCATTTTTATTTTTTTTTCTTTAATTGTGTCAAACGTCGTTTCTCTCTTATTTTTATTTTTCTTTTTTTAAAAAACATAAAAAACAAGAATAAAAACAACTCCAAACACAGTCTTAGAGTTGCAACCACTTCGAAGCATGAACACTCCTAAAACAAATGGGTGAAGAAGTGGCCACTTTCCTCGCAGCAAGCACCAAAAACCACCTGGTTCTCAAACTCGTCCACCATAACTACCATAAAAATCTCCTCTAAGGTCAGGACTCTAGCCGTGAAGCCAAAATGACACAAATTTGAGAGGAACCCTAGGCGGGAAGAGAAGACTGGAGAGAGGGAGAAAAGTGGAGTCCTAGGCACAAAAAGAGAAAGAAGACAATGGCTTAGTTTGGTATTGCTGCGGATTTTAGATTAATTGCTTTTAGCTGTGCTGAAGGAAAAAGTTGCTGTTACAAGAATCCGCTGAGTGTTTGGTAAATTATAATTATAGTAGCGTGCTGGTTCTAAAATCAATAAATAGCGTTTGGTAAATTTTGAGGTAGAATTGCTGTGGGTATGTAAAATGACCAAAATAGACATGATATGTAATTTTTTTATATATAATTGTTTTTGATATTTAAAAATAGTTGTTTAACTTAAAAAAACATAATGTTATGATTTTAAATTTTTTAATAATAAATTTATGATAATTAATTCTCTTTTTTTCATTTCTTTATTCACAATAAAATTACAACTAAAAATAACATAATGATAACTTGTCAATTTTATTAATGCAACCAAATATCATAATTATCAATTTTGGTGGGGTTCTTTTCAAAAATATGCAAGAAACTTCTGCAAGCACTTTTTTTAAAATCCACAGCATTACCAAACTAAGCCATTAATGTAAGATGTCATACCAATAAGATATCATAAGAATTACCCTAAAATAAGAAAATCTTCAAAATATTATTGTGAAACATTATTTAAATATTAGATTAAATTAATCTTACACATAAAAAAATGTATGACCCTTCAGTAATTTTCATGAAGTCTACTTATAGTTTCTTATAATATTTAATTGTTCTTCTAATGACATGGCATGCATTAGCCAGTAATTTGAAAATGTGACATCAATGTTATTTTTTCTTTTACTTTAATTGAATTCAAAATTTTAAATACATAAAAACCAACGTTGGTTCTTTCGAATTGCTTCTTCTACGTCGACATTTTGTTTCCTTTTTTTTTTTTTTTTTAAGTTGATAAAGCGGGGAAAAAAAAGGGAAAAGTGTATGTTGATCAAAAACCAACGTTGGTTTTTGAATAGTCAAAAACCAACGTTGGTTTTTGACTGTTTCGTTTTTTTTTTTTTTTTTTTTTTTTTTTTTTTTAGTTGATAAAGCGGGGAAAAAAAAGGTAAAAATGTATGTTGATCAAAAACCAACGTTGGTTTTTGAATAGCCAAAAACCAACGTTGGTTTTGACCGATTTTTTTTTTTTTTTTTTTTTTTTTGATAAAGCGGGGGAAAAAAAGGTAAAAATGTATGTTGATCAAAACCAACGTTGGTTTTGAATAGTCAAAACCAACGTTGGTTTTGACTGTTTTTTTTTTTTTTATTTTTTTTTTTAAGTTGATAAAGCGGGGAAAAAAAAGGTAAAAGTGTATGCTTACCTTGTTGTTGATAAGAAACAAATGAAGTTGAAACGAGAATCATAGAGGCTATTGACCCAATTGTAGTTTTCCCATAATTATGAGTTTTTAGTTTTTACAATAACTACTTGTCATTTTTTTACATAACTAGTTGAAATTGCAACACATACGCGCGTGAGGCTGTCTTACGTAACTAGTGCATAGTGGTGAGCTCACAATTATAATTGGCACTTGTGATGGCCCGTGGGATTCCAAGCTATTAGAATACAAAGATATTAATCATTTAACATTCATTGTAATATTACAGCCAACGCATATTTGCTAATTAACCAAGAGAAAACATGCTATACCTATTAACAACTTGCTTAAAACTTCTTAAACTGAATATATACAAGCCACTAAGATTCAAAACCAATTATTGACTATGATTGTGAACATCAAAATTTATAGACCACGAAAAAAAATTTAAACCCAAGCATTAATCACAACACATACAAAGCTGATACAGCATATACAAACCTTTTTTAAGTTTCCAAATTCCAGGTGCGATGACTACCACCGAAAATATAAAATAATAACATCATCAGAATCAAAGAAAAAATTAAAAACATATCTTTGAAGTAGACAATTCATTCAAAATTACAAAACATGGCATGCATGGAAAGAACAAAATACAAAATACACACACACACGTGAATACATAAATAATATATCCACACACGTAAATACAAACATATATATCCATACACACACTACATATGTACCTACAAATACAAACTTAAGTCCTACAAATACACACGTATATACCTACAACCTTAATTCAAATGAAAAGAATTAAGTCGTATTCATTAAGCTTACTGCAATTTGATCTCGTACTTCATCCATTTCCAGTGATAGTAAAGCTTCATTCTCTTCTACATTATTGTCATCTGGTTGATTCTCTTCATAAACGAAATCATCTAGATTATCCTCGACCCTTTGAAAATGTAGATCACGCTTCACGATGCTTCCTAATGTAGTTATGGAGCGCCATTGTAGCAATAACTATTTTCACTTGCTTTGCAAACGCATAATTTGGCATGTCTTTCAAAATTTTCCATTTTTTCTTCCAGACACCAAATGTGCGTTCAATGACACTTCGAAGAGAAGAATGTGCTTGGTTAAATACCTCTTTATAGCCAGTTGGTCGACGACCCATTCGAAATTGTTCTAAATGGTATCGTTCTCCTCTATAAGGTCCAAGAAAACCTTCTAATTGTGGATAACCCGCGTCAACTAAATAGTATTTACCTATTGAAATAAGAACACAAAGACTTAAAAAACTATAAAACAGAGTTATCATGAATATAGAAGAGGTTTTAACCTTCTGGTGGTGTTGGGAAGTTCAAATTTGTACGACGTGAAAAGCGAGATAAGAATATTCTTGTATCATGAGCACTACCTTCCCAACCTGCATATGCGTATGTAAATTTCATATTGAAATCACAAACAGCCATCACATTTTGAGTTGGCACACGCTTTCTACCAATATATGGGACTTGATCTTCCGGTGATATTGTAGGCGCAACGTGTCGCCATCTATTGCACCAATACAATTCTAAAAAGAAGGAAGTTCTATGTTAAAAATGATAACATTAAATAAGGACGAAAAGCATATAATTAAAGAAGAGAATACCTTAAAATGTGGCATATATCTACAATCCATTAATATCTCGTGAGGCACTCCACTAAACTACGGATCATCGGGCTTTTATAACATCCATACTCATCTGACGGACAATGTCTAGAACGTACTCAAAATATCTACTAACTGTTTCACCAGAGTGTTGAAATCGTTCTTGTGTTGAACGATTTCCCGCACCCTGACCTAAAATGAATAAAAACATTCCGACTATTTCAAACGCGGACATATGTCTTGATCCATGTAATCCGTAGTGACATTGCAAATCATTACATAGCGACATAAATACATCCTTATCCATTCTAAACATTCTATAACTTCTAATTTCATGACCGCCTAATAATTCCATTACCCACATGTTTCCAGTTTGAGCAGAGTTCATACAAGGGTTTTTCTGAATATACTTATTGTAATACTGTTCAATGAGTCGTGTAATAACACAAACAAGTTCTAAACTAAAAGATTGAGCAATATTGTCAGACATCCCAGCATATAATGAAGAAACCTGCATGTCAACATAATTCAAATGAAATAATGAAAAATATTCAGTACAATGTATTCGAATTCATGGGAAAAAACAACAAGGTCTGAAACATAATTAATGAAAGCCACACTAAAAGCAATATCATAGTAAAGGAACACTCAAGAGACACTCAAGGGAATTTAAGAGGATGATCGTAGCCCGTGCTCAAACTTAAGCCGATTGAGCCTCAACTCGGTCGTTTCAAAGTCAAAAATGACTCTCTTTTAATCGGTAATACGAGCACAAGTGAATAGCAAAAAAAAAATACAACTCGCTCCCACTCTCTAATCCAGGAAGAGAATCAAGGACTTCAATAAACCGTGGCATGCTATAATCTGGTCCTTTAGTTTGAGCAATGGATGATCCGGTACTAATAGTTTCCACTACAGTCACGAGGCGATCAATTTGTTGCGACAATTTGGCCGCACCGCCAACTTTTTCCTTACCTTTCCCTTTTTTGAATTTCCTTTGTCCCTCATCTGACTCAATTGGACGCTTCTTCTTAGGGTCCTGTGACATTTCTCTTCCGATAGGTGCATCTGACGATTCACTACTGTCAAGTTGTTCAACTGGAGATATCATTTCATTTGTTGTTTTATCGAGGCTCACATGGCATCTGTCCGGATCTGGTGTCAAGAAAACACTCCACAGTGGCCCACGATGTTAGTAAACATCCTATTTAACTTTTCCTCAAATTCGGTTCAATTCCCCGAGTGCGAAACTTCGATGCATTAGGATGAATCTGTAAAAGCACTTCAATAAATTAAACCTGCCACACACCAACACTACACTATCAAAAAATGTACAACTTCATTCGTATACCTGTAGTTTATTATGCCACCATTCCTCTGATGCATCAATAGTATTTTTTTTATTGTTCCAACCTAAACCATTTTCCTTCCCAACAAGTTCCTTCCAAAGCTTCCAATCATTCTTCAAAGCATCCCACTTATTCTTCAATTGTTGTCTTGTATATACTCGTTTGGTTGCTTCATTAAATTTTCGAATTACATTTTCCCATCCAACTTTATCAAGATGTGTTCCAGGTCGGTGTCCACCTTCAACCTCTTTGATACATAAATCACAAAAAAGGTCTACTGCCTCGGTATCCCATATTGCTTTACCTTGTCGCACACTACCCTCCATTGGAACAAAGGATGACTGAAAGTACTACCACCATTATAAACCCATCGCATATTTGTAGATATCAAAAATAAGTAAAGTAAGTTAAGGCTTTTTTTAAGCAAATGATAATGAAACAGGAACAGAATGGTCAAAAATGGCAAAAGATGGATGTTAAGGCAAATGAAACAAAAAACAGAATGGAGGTTAAGGCTTTTTAAACCTCCATTCTTGTTAGTATTGCAATAGAATGGTAAAAACGAAACAGAATGGTCAAAAATGGCAAAAGATCAAACAATTGAAGCTGCATCTTAACATATATATTCTTAATATATGGACGCTCCCTTAACATGCCTTTTTATATAGTGTTAGGTGTATAATTTGAAGAAATGATTTAAAGATTTCTTTACCATACATTACTTCTTGTTCAAATACAAAAAAATAAATAAATATATAAGGTTTACTTTGGGTCAAGAGAAGAGAGTACTAGTGCAATTAGTTAAGATTACAATTCTAGATTCGCCCGACCACCTTCATTTGTCATTTTTGTTAATTTATAGCCAACTCATTAGACTGAGACGTCTTCTATGCATGAATATTGTGGCTAATATTTATAATAATTCACGATGCTTGAGCAAAAAAAATTATTATAATCACAATCGACCTCCATAATTACATTAATTTAATTAGCCGGGAGCTTAAATAGCAAGTGATGTACAATAATGCATTATCAATTAAAATCAGAATATAAGTAAAAATCAGAATACAATAATGCATTCATTACTCTTTGTTATGCACGGTTTTTCAATGGCAAATATATTTTGTACGAGTATTTGGTTCAAGAACGTTAGCCGGAGTCAAATGAATTAAAGCCCAACAAATCGACCAAATCGACATTCAGAGAGCAATAAATCCATTGACCAATTCGACACTCAAACGACGCTCAAAGGATAAAAACGACACTCACAAAACGACACTCAAAGGATACAAACGACACTCAAACGACGGTTTACAGAGCAGAGAACAAAAATTGTACAAAATCCAGAAATCCAAATCGACATTCAACCACCAACACCAAATCGACATTCAAAACCCAAATTTCATCAAGCCATACACCAAATCGACAAGCCTTGCACCAAATCGACATAAAAAAAAAAACTAAAAAATGTACTTACAGATGCAGAGATTGAGCTCCAACCCAGATCCTCGGTCTCAGCTGGCGACGAAATCCGGAATCCCCAACACGAGCAAAACCACCACCACCGATTTTGAGAACTCCGCCACCGACAATCGCAGGAGATAACGGAGAGGGAGTCCGAGAGAAAGAAGAAAGATAAACGGAAGGAGAGAGTGGCTGAGGTTGAGAGAGGCTGGCAGTGGCTGAGAGAGGTTGAGCGAGAGAGCACGAGAGGAGGCGAGAGGAGGCTGAGGCGAGAGGAGGCAGCGGCGAAGGAGGAGAGGAGTTTCAGGAGATGGGGCTGAGAGTGCATGAAGAAGAAAGCCTCAAAATAGGTCAGGGTTATTTTGGGAATACCGAAAATTTCATTAATGAAATTTATCTGATTCCCGCACAATCGGAAATCAGAAGCAGCTCTCTTGCTGCTTCTGATTTCAGCCCAAAAATAGATTTTAAATTCTCAAAGAATCTAGTTTTTGTGTTTACCAAACACATTTTTTAACTTCTGCTGAAAAAAAAAGTAATTTTAGCTTCCCAAAATTTCTACCAAACTAAGCCAATATTGGGAGAGGAAGAGATTTTAGAATTTCATCTTCACGTTGATTTCGACTATAAAATTGTAGTATATAATTTTTGACATTCTAGAAAATAAATTTTTAATTTGAAAAACCACATATTTTCTTTTCTCAATCTGACCAACTAAAAGGGAGGTTGAAAATAATTTTAAACATGAATATTACATATTTTTTCTGTAATTTTTAAATTTATAATATCTGGTAAGAAAAATAACAAAACATGGTAGGGTCTATATGATGGATGGTTACCCTATTCTTTGCCGGACAATAAAAAATCTAAAATTTAAAATAATTAATCAAATTAAACGTTGATTTAAAATAATTAAGAAATTAAATATTGATTAAGTAAACCAAAAACAACCTTTTATTGTTCAACTAGTCCGCTTCTCTCCTCCTCTGTTCATCCCCCCACCTTGTCAGCTGCACAAACACATTTCCAAGGCTCTCTGCAACTCCTCTTTCCATTTTCCATGGCCTTTTCAAGTCATCATCTTTTTCCGTCTCTCTCCTCAATTTTCTCTCTCTTTCTCTTCTCTCCCTTGTACCCACCAAAGTAAACAACACAATGGTATTGGTGGTGCCTTCCCTTCTCACTCATCTCCCTCCCTCTCTCTCTCTCCTCTCTAGAAAAGCCCTTCACCACAGAGTCTCTTACGCCAATCAACCCTCCAAAAACTTCTCTTTCTGCGCCGAAACTTCTTCCACCGCTTGAAACTTAGATGCCCATTTCGGTTTTTTGGCTTGATTCTCTTGGGAAATCCGGTAAAGCCCACATCTTTGTGCCTGTTGAGGAAAACCCTGCTCAGACTTGGTTCTTTTCTCCGATGGGTTTCTGATCTGCCTTTAGACGGTTCAAAAGCACAGGTTTTTTCTGGGTTTTGTTAATTCTTCACGACTGCCATCTTTCCCCCTTTTTTTTCTGTAATTTTGAATTTTGAGCTGAAAATTCATCTGGGTTCTTGTGTTTATTAGCTGAGAGTTAATGGTGAAACATTTTCCTGATTTGTTTTTAGGTTGCCTTTTCAAAGGCAATTGAATAATCTGGGTTGTGGGTTTTGGACCTTTTACCACTTTGTTTGGTGGGCATCTTTAGCTGTAAAGTTTTGTTTTTTTGATCTGCTCTTTTATGTCCAAACCATAAGGCTTTTCTAGATTCTTGTCAATTTTATGGCGTGCCCAGATTTATTTCCTTAAGATTTTCCACTTTGATAGAAGGAAAATGATGGGTTGTTCTTGGGGTTAGGATTGTAAAATCATGACAAGATTGTTGCTTTCTGTAAGAAAGAAATCTAAGTCTCTGAGGTTTGAAACCTTTAAGATATGTAATTAGAAATTTTGCAAGTGGGTTTTCTGGTGTTTTGTCGACTACCTGGTGGCTGGTGTCAAAAATGTCTGGAAATGGTCACTATTTTGTGGAATGGAAAGAGCAATTCGTTTCTCAGGAGAGGGGAAACCGGGTGGTCCATTATTTCTTGAAGGATTCCGTGGGGAATCCGTCCTAGCGATCGTGGGCACTGAGAGGAGTGTTAGGCACATGTTTTATGTCATTGCTGATGAGTTCTTGCAAGCCCATGGAAAGGAGAATTCCATTCATGCTGGTTTCAAGTGGAGGTCTAGAAGAGAGGTTGTTGATTGGCTTACTTCCATGCTGTCGAAGCAGCATCTGCACGGAGATCGATCAGGTATGATGATTTTGACTTGCTTCTATTTAGCTTTAGATTAAAAAATTGTGTCTTAATTGATTTTCTGTGTTATGTAGCCAATTTCATATAAATTATCTTTAGTTTAATAGCCGAGTAGCCATACTATTTTATCCCTTTTCTTTGAGTAATCCTGTATTCCTTGAAACTTCAAAATGATAGTTTAGGATAATTTGGAGCATGATAGGGATTGCAAAGGCTGGCTTGTTTAACACAATAATGAAACTTTGATGTTTCTTTCTATAGCATATGCTAATGGTAATCTAGTTGGAATAGTTTCTGCAATTTGTTCAGTGTGGAAATTTCCCGACGGTAGAATTGATAATTGCAATAGTCTTAATTTAATCTTATCCATAATCTGTGATTTGTATTACTGAGCTCATATATGTGCTCTTACATTTAATACTATTTTTCAAATACAGACTCACCAACTCATGATTCAGCACAAGCTTTAGGATTTCCTGAATATCCAACGCAAGGACCAGATATCACGGTAAATTTTTCTTTTTATTTGGTTAGGAACTCTACATCTAGTTAGTTTTTGATACTTATTTGGCACCTGAAACCTGTGTATCAGGGCCGGCTTCCGAAGAATTGCAGGGGACGCAAGTCAGATATTGTTTGGTCAGGAAGTCCTTGGATGTGTGGTAAGCAGCTCAAGCATTACCCTGCTTTCTGCAGGAATGGGATTACGATAGCGGTAAGAATCTAGTAACTGAGCAGAATGTTGTGAATGAGGTGTTTGAAACTTCAGAAAGTACATAAAGCGAAAGAGAAAATTGCATTCTTTCTCTCTCCTTGGTCTAACATCGCTCTATGTTCTTGATATCCAGGTTCAATCTTTTGTCTTTGTTATGGCAAATGGAGAGAATCACTACATTGCTTATCTGGAAGACATGTACGAGGACAAAAGAGGTCAGAAAAAGGTCAAAGTAAGGTGGTTTCATCATAATCAGGAAGTTAAGGGGGTTGTTCCGCTGCGAAATCCTCACCCGAAAGAAGTTTTTATAACACCATATGCACAAGTTATCAGTGCAGAGTGCGTCGATGGTCTTGCCACGGTCTTAACTCGTGAACATTATGAAAAATGCTTAGCTGCAATTCCTCATGGTTTCTTGGCTAAAGTACATATGTGCTATAGGCAATTCAGAAGCAACAGAACAAAGCCCTTTGATTTGAGTAAATTGCGAGGCTATTTAGATCAACCAATTCTCTCTTGTCTTGGTCCCGATTTCTTTCCACAGCCCGAGTCTTGCAATAACCTGAGTTGGGAAGAAGATGATGAATTAGGCCATGGCGAAAATGTAAAGATGGGTTCTAAGAGGAGAAGAAGCTCAGCGGATCATTCAAGAGTCAAAATTTCTACTGAAGATCATTGTAGGCTGAGCTATGGACCTTATCTGAACTCAAATTATGGTTCATCTGGCAGGGGATCATTTTCTTTAAAGCGTGCTAGATGTCAGCCCTGGTTTACTGAACTGTTTAAGGTTGATGACAAGATAGAATTGCTCTGCCAAGATAGTGGCATCCGAGGATGCTGGTTCAGGTGTACGGTCTTGCAGGTATCAAGAAAACAGATGAAAGTCCTTTACGATGACTTGCAAGATGAGGATAGATGTGGCAATCTCGAGGTATGAAGTGTAGAATGTAATTGCACAGATAGAAGGTTAAGACTAGTCCAGTTTTGGCTTTGCCAGAATTGCGTTTCTTAACTTAAACTTGATCTGTCTTTTCGAGTCACTTTCCAACTTGTTGATTTCCTTGTTGAAATATGTAGGAATGGATTCCAGCTCTTAAACTGGCAATGCCTGATAAGCTTTGCATGAGACATTCGGGCCGCCCAACAATACGACCAGCCCCTTCCGAAAGAGCAGACAGAGGTTTCCCTTAAGGTGGGAGCTGCAATTGATGCATGGTGGAGCGATGGCTGGTGGGAAGGGGTTGTAACTGGAGTTGATAGCTCCGGTGATAGTGTGCAAGCTTTTTTTCCTGGTAAGATCATTCGGAAATGATTCATGATCACCCATCTCCAGCCCAACTCCCTTTTCAGCCATATTTTCTTTGTCATAATGTGCTATTGTTGTGTGGTTGTATTAGGTGAAAGCTTGCTCTTGAACATACAAAAGAAGGACCTGAGAATATCCAGAGACTGGTTGGGGGACAAGTGGATTAACATTGAGGCAAAACCGGACATAGTTTCGGCCGTATCTGCACTTTGTAGCTCAGGTACAAAGCCTTCCATGTCCTCAACTATTGGCAAAGAAGTTAACTCTGGCACTTTAACTTCGTCGCCTATTGAAGGCCCACCTACAGGCTCTAAACCCATCATCACTGAAGAGGAAAACCAAAACCTTAACTTGACTGCGTCTACTAGTTCTGATGACCCTCCTAAAGAGATGGACTTGGTCAATTGTGAGAAGTCGCCATCACTGAGAGACAATTGCAATGAGGATGATGGTGTCGTCGCTGACAACAGTTGTGATAATGTAGACAGTTTCCACGGCAATGATGATGACGATGAGAAAGATGAAAAAGATGACGAAGATCATCATGATGATGACAATGGCAGTAAAGAAGACATGAAAGAGCTTGAAACCCCCAATCAGAGCTTAAAAGCAATTGAAATGATGGAAGTGACGGTATGAGATGTGTCTAACATGAGTGGTTTTTTTCCCTTAGTTTAGAGTCTCTGTAAATAGTTACAAGGTCTTTTGGTGGGGAAAGACTCATTCCATTCCTTCGAAAATTTCGAATTGGTGGCTTCTGTAGGTGTACAGTAACAGGTGTTAGGATTTTATGACCACCTGATTTTAACTAACTATATTAGAAAGATAATTTGGTTAGGAACCTCGTAAATGAACCATTCAGTACTCATGCTTCCATGAAATGACTGAGTATGTGCTTGCTTCTTGTACCTTTGTGTAAAGTTTGAAGTTTATAATGTTGTATAAGATTAAAATTTTCCTTTAGAAGCGCCAGAAAATTAACTTGTTTATGACTTGGAAACATGCTCAAAATTAGGCTCATATTGTGAAGACAAACTGTTTAAACACACATTTGTTATGCCTTTGAACATACATCACTATCATGAGTCATTTTCTCATTTTTCTCTTCACAACAAAGAAAAACTGACAACAAAGAAAAGAAGAAAGAAAATCATAGTGCCTAGTCCTGATGCCTTGCGATCCGGTAAAGCCTTGTGATCGAATTATGTCCATGAATCAAGAAATGAAGGTGGTGGGATCAGAACTAGAGTCGGAGCCATTGTTGCCCGTCAATGAATTCCGTGCTTATGTAAGGCCTTATTTGGTCGTAGTTGAAGGGCTTCATCCACGGCACTCGACCTCTCATGTCAGCACCCGCTCCTCGGCAGCGATACTCCACAAATTCTACGGTCCTGCTCAGAAGACAATTTGATAGTTTTCAATGCTAGTTTTTTCATCAAGTTAGTTTGTATGAATATATATATATATATATATATATATATGTTTTTTTTTTTTTTTTACTTTTGTCTGGATGGCTGGTTCCAGTCACTCCATCCTGAGGAAGTTATGATTTTTTCGAAGTAACAATATGAATATATGATTCTTGAATAGTCTCCCCAAGCTCTGCCCAAGTAGACATCCCCAGTTCCTCTAACTATGCAGTTGACAAAAGAGAAGCCTGTGTTTTCTTGTGGGAGATCTCTGTGATGTGCTGCAATTGCCCCACCAAATGAAGCCGTTGACTGTAGAACACAATCCTATTGTTCCACAAGACCAAACTCTTATTATCAGCAGTTAATCTAAAATACAAAAGAAAAATGATGTTCATAATCGTTATGAGTTTATTAGTAACTTTATCAGCAAGAAACAAAAGTACCTAGATGAAAGTCACCTAGAAGTGATGTGTGTTTATCCCATTTAAATTTTAAACGATTCATTAGAAATATGGGTTTTTTAGTACTATACCCCGGAAATTTTTGTATTGACAAATATGCCTCGTATACTTTGGATGTTGACAATTAACTCCCTTAAACTTATCATATAGTTGCAGCTTGGCCCAAAATGATACCACCATTTAAGTTAGTGACGGAAATACCCATTACTAACATTTTTCACACTTTCCCCCTAAACTTTTTGAGTTGGAAAATGCCATTTTTTTTTTTTTTTTTTTTTTTTTTTTTTTTACTATTAATCGTCTTCTTTCCATCACCAATTTAAACAACGTCATCAATTTAGGCCACATGATAACGGTTTCACAAGTTTAAAGAAACAAATGAGAATTTTGGGGGACAAAAGTGCAAAAAGCCTAAAAGCTTTTGTGAAAAAAAAAAACAAAAGATACCTAGATGAAATTCCACATGGGATTCTCTTGTGAAAATGAATAGATGAGGGTCTGAGTTGTTACCTCGTAGAGTGATCTAGCTCTACCAAAGATGAAGTCAACACTTCCTTGTATGTAAGACTGAACAAAGTAGTGCGATCCAACGTCATCCAAGAGAGTATCTTGTGTCCCCAAGATCCTTACTTTGTAGAAAACCGCCTTGTCACCAGAAATTCTCAAAGCCACTGCTTGCATTCCACGCCCTGTTGGGTCCGCCACCACTGTGTTCTGTAATTCACAAACATCACATGCATGACGTTCTCATTTAGTTATCAATTACCATCAACCAATGAATGTTTTCCCTTCCATTTTCCGTCTTTTTTTTCAGTTTTTTTTTTTTTAAATCTTTCTGTGGTAGGTCTTATCGGTTCCTGTATATTTTTCAACCGTGAGATATTCCGATCAAAATTACATTAAATGAAAAAGTGTTCAAAGCTAATAAAATTTAATGTAGATTATATGGTTTATAATATGCAGATTCATGTCAGATCGGGTCGGATCATTCAGTATTTTAAATGGGTCGAACATGCCCTTAAAGAGAAAAAGGCCCAACCGGCCAAGGCCGAGCTGGGGGACTCCAGTCTTCTAGCCTAAAATCTTGACTAAAATAAGAGTTATGGGTGTTTTCTTTTGATGTAACTCAAATTTATAATATTAAACAGTTTAAAACTGAATCTACCGATAGAATATTATTTCATATCCTATCATAAAATTTTCGTAAAATCATCTTTTTGTCACATCATTTGCATCACTTTGGTTGATAATTTTCGAAAGGAGCTGAACTACGTTTCACCAACTCTAGTTTAACTACTGAAAGAAGATAAACTTCGGTAGATAATTTTGAAGAGAAGCTGAACAACGTTCCACCAACTCTATCTTAACTATTGAATAAAGAAGAAAAAAAGAAAAAGAAAAAAACCCCATAAATTGTAGCAATATTTTCAGCACTAACAATGGACAATTGTCTTTCCAGTATCAAAATGTTAAAATGCATGATAAATTTAGAATATATATAAACGTAATGAAAATATTTTTTTTATACCGCAATGAATATGTGTGTGTCTATATATATATATATATATATATATATATATATATATATATATAGAGTTTTACCTCGAAAGTGATTCCGGTGGCGCAAAAATAATCGGATTCAATGGCAACAGAAGCTGAATGATATGTTCCAAGTTCAATTCCATTGCTGCCTCTATCGGAAGCCTTATTATTCCAACTAATCACAGTATCAGAAGTTTGATTTTGGTTCCCAATCAATGATATGTACGGCTTTGTACTTGGTATGAATATCTTCTCTCTGAAATTAAAAATAGAAAATAGCACAAAAACATTAGAGACATGAAAAGCCAAAAAAAAAAAAAAAAAAAAAAAAAAAAAAAAAACCCCACTAACTCCAGGACAAAAACCTGTCACATAGTGAAAAACTGAACGTCCAAGAAAAGGTGAAATTCTGCAATAAAATGTCCCTATATTATGGGAGAGATTAACCTTAATCTTATGATTTTAAATCTTACAATTTTTTTCATTATTTCTAACTCTATACAATATGCTCCGTTTGATTTAAGAATTAAATCAGTGTCTATAAAATAAATGTAATGGTGTTTTGTTCGAAATATTCTCTCACTATATCCAACTTTATACAATATGCGATGTTCGATTTAAATCTTACGATTACTATCAATGACCCTATTAAACTTAAAGGTGGGAAAAATAAAAATAAAAATAAAAATTAAATTAAACAATGTACCTGTAAATTCCTGGGAGAATGTAAATCTTAACTCTCTTTGTATTATGTTGAGGAACCATGTCAATGGCTCCTTGGACCGTACGAGAATGTCCGTTTCCGTTCTTGTCAACAACAATCACACGATAAACATTATCTGATTTTGTACCCAATCCTTGCATTTTCTTTTCATCGACTTTCAGGTCGTCCCAGCTTATGTGATTCCTGTCCGACAACATTTCTGAGCAAAATCCCACTTGGAAAAATAGTAACCCCACTAAAACGACAGCAAAAAGACCACCGGAAATCCTCAACTCCATGACCGTTTTTTTTTTTACGTTCTCTTTCTGGGTGTTTCTGAAAGAAAACGACAACAAAAAAAAGGTTAATTGTTTCTTGGGGGTGTGAAATATCAGGTGAAGAGAGTTAATGAAGGAGCGTTCTGATAATATGAAACTAGAGTTATTGAAGAGCGTTATATCTATATATATATGAGGGAGTTATAGAAACTGTATATATATATATATATATATATTTATATATATGTATATATATAAATATATATATATACATATGACAAAGAAGTTAAAGAGGGTTTGTTAGGTTTTTAGTCACGTACCTTGTGTTAAATGCAAGAGAAAATCATGCTTAATTTGGCGGGAGTTTAATAATGAGTACTTTCGGTTTCTGATCATGGAGAGAGTGGCTTGTTACGGGGAAGAGAGAGAGAGAGAGAGAGAGAGAGAGAGAGAGAGAGAGAGAGAGAGAGAGAGAGAAGTTAAGAGAGAGAAAGGGTGTTGATAGTTATAAAAAGCGGTTATGTTTTTTCTTTAGTTATATGAGCAGAGGAGTTAAAATTGAAAATAATTATCTGGGAATTAATTATATTGAATTTTAAACAATGTGAACTGATAATTGTATCAAGAAATGACTTGAGCAGTCTCTTTGCATGAGGTCTTTGGGAATATTAGGACATTCAGAAAGTTCACTTTCAACGACCATTCTTAATTAAGATTGGGGGTTTGGGCACTAATTTCACTTTTATCCTTTTTAATGAAATGATTCGTTTGACGTGACCCTATTTATTTTTATTAGTTTAATTTTTTTTTTCTTTTTTTGTAAAAAGGGTAAAAAAAAAGGAAAAGGGACATTTAAATTAATTTAAAGTTTAAGCAAAGACAAAAGATGTGAGATTAGTTTCAACCTTTGCTACCCATGAGATGGATTCTATAGAATAGTACTTTTATTTATTTATTTGGGGTCTATAGCATAGTACTTACTATTAAATCCAATAAATAGAAACGATTGGTTCATGAATTATAATTATTTTTTGATTTACGTGTATTTTTATGAGAAAAAAATATTATAACGAACTACAAATTATTATTCAAATCAAAAATGAATCTCCTTCTAAACGTCCACTTAATCATTCAATAGTGAATAAAAGGATAAAATTCCTCAAGAAGAATAGTACAAGCACAAGAACAACCACTAGAGTCTATTGGGTTTGATATAATTAATTCATATTCTTATATTAACGGTTTTACCTTAAATTAAGCATTAATTAATTCTTCTCATTTTATGGGAAGAAAAGTTAAAATGGAGACATTGATTTTAATTTAAAAAGCGCTTCTTCTCTTTAAGCTAATTGGTTTCTAGGTTTCTACCTATGTACATATACATATAATTTATATACACAATTATTTTGAAAATACGTAGAAGCTTTGGTCATGGTACGTAGCAATTTCAAAGACTTTGTCAAGTGGGTTTTTTTTTTTTTTTTTTTCCTCAACGGAGGATGATATTAATAATATATACCTTGAGTATAGCTTTTTCAATGAACATAATAGTGATATAACAGTAATAATAAGAAAAATAAATGAGATGACGCTTTGATCATGGTACATATAGCAATATCAAAGACTAGACTATATCAAGTGGGTTTTTTTTTTCTTTTTTAATTTCAAGTTAGGATAATATATAACTTATGTACTTTTTTGCTTGAAATGTACATTGTACTTTCAGCCATGTACGTAATAATAATAAAACAGTATGAAATGATGATTGATGATTCTGGCATTAATATGTTCACTCAAAAAGTCTTTCATATTATGGCGCAAACCTATAGAAACTGAGCTCATGCCTCATGGTGTAGGTAATGGGACCATATATCATCTATCTATAACGGGAGAATATGACTATTGAGAATTGATGGCCGACGTCGGAATCTGGTGAAAGGGTACTCGTTTTGCTATTTTAAGTTGAGAATTTTAGTTAAAAAATAAATTTATATAAGATAAAATACTATAATATAAAATGTTAAATTTAAATTTTTATAAGATTAAAAACACTATAGTAAAAACTTAAATTGTGATTCAATTGATGATGATATTGATGGTTTAATGGTGATTAATCTTCAAATATTTTTTAAGAAATTATGATTTGAGAAAAGATTTTGTGTGGTATATAGTAAGAAAAATACTTATATAATATAGTAGAAACATCAAATTATATCACATTAACAAAACTACAAATTTAACCGAACTTTAATGATATATCCACGTATATATAAAATGACGATCGACGACTTTAATACTTCACTAATATATATGTTATTTTTTGGTACTCTATCATTCAAATTTTCGATAAAGATTAAGGGATAGTTCAAAATGAACAAAGAAAAGAGATTCTAGAGAAAGAAAGGGAAAAAAAAAAAAGAGAAATAGTAGAAAATAGACTAATATGAAAAGCTTAAGAAAGTATATAGGTCAATTTTTAGTTATAAAAATTAATAAGTCATAACTTATCAAGTTATGGTTTATAATCAGATAAGTTATGGATAAACTTATCAAGTTATGGTTCATATCCAGACAAGTTATGGACAAAAACCGTAAATAACTTGTCAAGTTATAGTTCATAACCAGATAAGTTATAAACGAAAACAATAATTTAACATATTTATTAATTTATATAAATTATTAATTTATTAATTTTAATTTATCTCAAATCTTAACCTATTTTTCTCTTTCTCTCAACAAAAAATCCGTATAAGATTCGAAGTTCTAACATGGATATAAATTTAAGGAAACAAGATGAAATTTTAGTGGAGGATCAGTCATGCGGAGATGGACCAAAATATGGTACTTGAATGGGATATTTCTTTTTCCCCACGATAATAATTGCATTTGACAGAGACTTTTATTTATTTATTTATTTATTTTTGCTTACTTCATATCTGTAAAAAAAAAATAAATAAATAAAAAAAAGGAAAAGAAAAGGAGCGGTTATGCTTCTTAATTAGATGGAAATTGGGATATAAAAGAAGTTTTCAAACACAGCAATTATTTGTTCCATAAATATTGCTTTTTGAGGTCGTGGGTCGGATCTAGATTGTTCCACAAAACTTCCACGAATTTTTGTTTTATTTTATTATTTCATTTATTTTTCTTAATTTTATTTTAAACTTTTAAGTGTCATTTATTTTTTAAAAAAAGAGAAAATATGTCAAGATTTGAGATGAATTAAAATTAATAGGTCAATAGTTTACATAAATTAATAAATAGGTTAAATTATTATTTTTGTCCATAACTTGTCTAGTTATAAAGCACAACTTGACAAGTTATTATCCATAATTTACGGTTTTTATTCATAACTTGTCTAGTTATAAATCATAACTTGACAAGTTTATCCATAACTGATCTAGTTATGAACTATAACTTGACAAGTTATGACCTATTAATTTCTATAACTAAAAATTAACCTATATACTTTTTTAAACTTTTCATATTCACATTTTTTTTTTTTTACTATTTCCCTTCTTTTTAGGTTTATTAGTGGCTATTAGAGCCATCCAAGTGTGATTCTTTATTTGAAAATTATCCAAGTGTGATTCAGAGATTATAACTATGCAGAGATTAATAATATATTTCGAATTCAATATATTATAACTATCCCTAATTTCTCGATTTCATCCTTCCAAATTCATTTTAGCAATCATATTTGTAGTCTTCTTCAATTTTTAATTTTTTTTTAAAAAGAACTTTTTTTGGCTGACCAACAGAGAAAAAAAAAACATGAAAAACATGTCAAACATGATTAAGGTCCCGTTCGCTTCACAGATTCAAGCTTTTAATTTGAATTGAAATGTGACATTTTTTAAAAAATTTTAACTATAACAGAAAAAATTAGATGTGATATTTTCTTGGAATTTTTAACTGTAAAAATATAAAATTAAAAATTTAAATCGGTGAAATGAACGAGACATAAATAAAAACTTATGTATGATATTCTCTCTCCCCTTTTTCTTTTTTCCTTTTAAATGGAAATCATTATTCTCTTAATTTTTGTTTATTGATAGAGAAAAATGAAATATCATTCTCTTTACCACAGCTGAAATTATCAATTTGACAAAAACTTTGTACCAATTCAAAATTTACGCATAAAATATTATAACCTCCGCATGATTAAAAAAAGGGCATGAAACAGAAAAATTATTGGGGTGACTTCTAAATTTAGTCTTTTTTTTTTTTAATTGTTTCATCTTAGTCAGGTAATACAAGGAATTAACTCACTTGTCTTATGTGTTTGCATCACACAGGCATCATTTTGATTTAAAAAATATTTTATATAAAAACCCCTATAGTTTTTTTTTTTTTTTTTAAAAAAAATTACAAAAACACGCTCTGTTAGTCAAACGTGACAGAAATTATATTTTCACTATTATTTAGGCTCCGTTCATATCACTGATTTGACTTTAAAATTTGAGTTTTACTACAGTAAATGGTTCTAAAAAACAGTCGCATTTAACTTTTTTACTATAGTAAAAAGTTCTAACATAAATTACTTCTCAACTCGAATCAGCGAACTAAACGAACCCTTATTGTCTAACACGTTTACTCTTATTTAACTAAATAAATATGCTTACGTTTGCCCACTCACAACTTAAACTTACATTTTAATGGAAAAAGGATTTTTTTTATATATATTTTTTGTTTTCCACACTCAATTTTTAACACTAGTTCTGATACTTGACCTATTTATACTTGTAATATTTTCGTTATAGGAAGTGATTTATAGTCATAATATATTTGGAAAGTGATTGAGAGATTTTAAAACATTGTGTCTAAAATAAAGCATGTAATATTTTGATAACTTAATTCAAAACAAGAGATACTCCAAAGCATTACATAGTATCTAAAAGCATTATAATAATCTCTTAGCAAAAAAAAAAAAAAAAAAAAGCATTATAATAATCTGAAGCAAATAATAATACGAAGATAAACAAACGTACAAAAAAGAGTCGTCACTCATCCGAAATAACAGCTTACATAGATATCAACAGAAACAAGTCATAATGTGAAGATTAAAAAAAAAAAAAAAAAAAAAAAAAAAAAAAACCAAACAATTTTGAACACATTTGTGCTTCCAATCTATAATCAACAGCTACAATTCAAGCAATAATGTGATCAACATTTTGAGATTTGTTGGGGGTATATATTAAGGACTTATTTATTTCACCGATTCGAGTTTTCAGTTTTAAGTTTTTACAGTTAAAAATTCTCAAAAAATGTCATATTTAATATTTTTCTGTTACAGTGAAAAGTTTTCAAAAAATGTCACATCTCAATTCAAATTAAAACTTCGAATTTATGAAGTGAACAAGGCTTAATTTTGCATACAAGTTAAAAGAACTAATATTAGGGAGGGGTGTTGAGATAAAATGTGTTCGATAGAAAGAATGCCTTCGTAATTTAAACAAAATTCATGGGACATTTGTGTAATTTACCTCAGAAAAACAAATAAAAAGAGAAATTTCTCAGAAAAAGTATTGAAATGCCCCTTTGATCAGGGAGCATAAAGAGATGAGAGGAGAGTTTATAAAATATACCGTTTCCACTTTAAAATAATAGAATGACTAATTATCTAATTAGAATTTCATCGTTTTCTTTCTCATCTCTCACCTTTTCTAACTCTCCATTCTCATTTTCTATGGGTCCGTTCACTTCGCTGATTCGAGTTTTTAATTCGAATTCAGATTTGATTTTATGTGAGAGCTTTTTACTGTAGCAAAAAAGTTAGATGTAATTGTTTGTGAGAGCTTTTTACTGTAACAAAACTCGAATTCTAAACTCGAATAAGCGAAATGAACGGGGCCTATATCTTTCCGATATTAGCTCCTTGAGACGTCGATCTCATAAAATCAGAAGTCTTTTTTCAGTATTCATAAAATCAGATTTTAAAATGTAAATAAGGGTAAAATGGGAAACATAAAATCAAATTTTTAAAAATATGTTATTTACTCAACAATTAAAATAATTATGTTAATCATTACCTAAAATTTAAGAAATCTTTTATGTACTACAAATTCTTATAATTTAAATTATATAGGCTTAGATTTTTATTCTTTATTTTTAATTAATGTATTTTTTAATCAAATAATTATATTAGATAAAAAGATAATAATAAAAAAATGGTAAAATTCTAAATTCATGTACTTAAGAGAAAGTTTGCAATTTTCTCTGTTATTTGGCTTGACCATCATTGTTTGGTTTATAAATTAAAATCATGATATTAGAATTATTTTTAATTTACATGCATTTTTTATGAACAAAATACTGTAATGAATCATAAATCATAATTCGAATCGAAGAACGAATCTTCCAACAAAACGGGCTCGTCTTAGGACAAAATAGGGCTAATCTTGTAATTTCAAGTTCATTTATTATCCAATTTTTTCTTGAAATAAAAAAAATATCAGGATAATTCTACAGGCAGAGCACACAAGCAAGAGAGTACTTTCTTCTTCTTCTTCTTCATCTTCGCTTCTCTGAGCTTTAACGGAAGCTTCAAAAATGACGGTTTCTTCAGTTTCTGCAACCCTAATTCCCTCTCTTTCGCTCTCCAATTCTTCCCCATTTTCGTCCTCTAAGCCAAAGCTTTCTGCTTTCTCTTTGCAATTCCCCAATTGTTCTCCGAAGCTCAGAGCTCTACAACCCTCCCAGCCGTCAACTAGGGTTTATGCTGCTCCCGAAGTTTTGGAGCCGCCTCCAGAAACTTTGGACGCGTCTGGCGCCGATGGAGTTGAGGTTTGTTTTTCTCTTTCACCTCTTTTTTTTCCTCCCGGTAATTCGATTCTGGTCTGTTTTGCTGCTGAGAAATTGTCGGAAAGTTTGTTCTTTTTTATAAAATGTTGCCTGGTTTTACTGTGTCTGGATTAACTGTGGAAAATAAGTTTCAAATTTGATTTTCTCTTTTCTTTTCCATTACCTTTCGGTTTTGCCTTTTCTCAGCAATCCACTTGAACTTAAATTTTCATGCAAAATTATGCTTCTTTTATCGTCCAAACACTATTGTGCTCTTTTAATTGTTGTGAATCTTGCCAGAAATGATACTAAAGTTAGTTTATTTTAAGCTAAAATGAGTCTGAGATGAATAAATGTGATAACTTGATTGTCACATTTATGTATTTGGGAAAAGAGGACGTGATAGGATTTTCATCTTTCCATATTTTGTTTTATTTTATGCATTTTCTCTACTGTAATATGAGGCCATTGAGCCCAGGGGAAAGGAGAAAAATACCCCTTAAAGTGCAGGGTATGGATTTTTACTCCTACTTTCAATTAATATCCTTTTTAGTCAAGTAATTGTATTAGTCAAAAGGGTATTAATCTAGTGTAAGGGGTAAAAATCTAGACTCATACAATCTAAGGGTGACTTCAGCAATTTTCTCTTGAGGCCCTAAGAGAAACCATTTTTAAAAGCTACAATAAAAAGGGACGATTGGGAAACTTTTTGATGATCTCTCATATTTGGTTTTGGTGATTTTCAGGTTGGAGGTTCTGAGACTCCAAGTACTTCCTCTCTCAGTGTTGGTGCTGATGCTGACAAGGTATTTCTTTGCCTGTTTAATCCTTTTTGAAAGAGAATAAACTTTATACAAGCGTCATTGAAAATATGTTTATAACCATTAACCAGAAAGCTAAAGTAGACACTGTGAGCAAAATAAGTCAGGGTTTGTTTGTTTGTTTGTTTTTCTTTTTGAATTCTTGGAGTTGATGTCATTGTTTGTACTGTTTTTCCCTACGTATAGTGGATATGTTATATTCTGTTATATTCGTTGAAGAATTTAACCGGTTCGAATTCTTGAGTGAGATGATTGTGTTGGCATTCTATAGCTATAGCGTATAGGTCTACAATTCATTAGCAAAGTTTTATTACACGATAAGATTTTGGTGTAGCTGTGGAGGGCTTAATAAATATTGCCACTTTAACATTTGAATAACATAAAGAAATTGTGCATTTCAGAATCATAACTTGGCGAATGATTACGTGCAGGCTAGTCCTGATAGATTCAAATTAGGTTTGGGACTAATGTGGCTAGATTCTTCCTGTCTTGCCTTTTGTGTGATGATCTAGAATAGCTGGTGTTGAGATTTATATCATCGCTGAGCTATAATAATGTAAAGGTGGCTGTGTTTGCAGGCCGCACCGAAGCAGAAAATTAGGATTAAACTTAGGTCTTACTGGGTACCCTTGATAGAGGACTCTTGCAAGCAGATAATGGATGCTGCAAGGAATACGAATGCAAAAACTATGGGTCCTGTGCCCTTGCCAACCAAAAAGCGAATCTATTGTGTTCTGAAATCACCTCACGTCCACAAGGATGCAAGGTTCCATTTTGAGATTCGTACGCACCAACGCCTCATCGATATCCTTTATCCAACTGCACAAACAATAGATTCTTTGATGCAACTTGACCTCCCTGCTGGGGTTGATGTGGAAGTGAAGCTATGAGGATGCAGGACTACGGCGTAGGTAAAATGCTCTCTTTTCTAAAGTGCTGCTTCTCTCTTACTTTATGTGATTGCATTTTCTCGCAATTATTATTCATAGTCCTGAATTCCCTTGTATTATTTCGTCCCTTTTTGTAATATCACTTGAACTTACTAATTCGATGGAATAGAAGTCTAGATAAACCAAGTTTGCATTATCCCCACATAAGATAGTTTTATTTATCTATTTATTTATTTTTTACTTGTTTGCCGCATCATATTTCTTGACTTCTGCTTACCATGCTGTTATTTTACTTGATTTTCCTAATGTTTTTGTTATTACACATGGTCTCTTTCTTCTAAGATGCGTCTCTAATTTCTCTTTCGGTTCTTTACTTTTCCTTGGATTTGTGAAATGAACTTAAAAAGTGTTAGGTGCTGGAGTTCTTCTAGGAAGATGTTTCCGTGAAGAACAGAACGCCGTGGTTCACATTTATTCTATCAAGGGGTGACTGCCGGAACATGTACGTAGTTTATACAAAGCAATTCTACCTTTCCAGAAAAGCCCTCTGTTTTGCTGTCTTTTAGGCAACTGGCCAAGCGAAGAATGGTCATTTTGAGTCTTGTCTCTGCTGCAGTTATATGTGCTTGTAATCCTGTTAGTTTTATTTATGATGTAGGATCATATCAACATCTTAACATGCACAATGTCATATTGAATTGATAGATTTTTCATCGGTTTTATTCTTGGATTTTACCAATCATCCGTAACTCTCTTTTTATTAAATTTATATGTATTTTGAGTCCATATCTCGTCAATTTCCCTATTAGTTTTACGCATTTCCTCGTCAAACAAACTCCTACCCAAAAGTTGAAGAGCGGGAGTGTTTCCACTAATAGTTTATGTCCATGCGGTAGCTTGTTTTATTTTGGCAAGGAACCAAGAATTTTGATCAGGGAAGCCATGTCGTAGAATTCTCGACTCCGTCGGCCGACGACGAGTCAAATGAGGAAGGCAAGAAACAATGCCGTGTCGTCCATGAGGTTAAGAAACCGAGCAGAGATGGATTGGCGACCAAGATGGCCTAATTTAGGTCTTTGTTGGCATACTAATCCAAGAGTTGGGTTGCGTCCTTCGGACCGTTGAGCAACTCTATTCAATCCGATTGAATGGGGTTATCTCTAATAGCAGTGGGCCCCGGATATTAGTACGGTAGTACCCACTCTGGTGTGAATGAGTATCCGGGAGCCACCCTACTAATGTCATATGATCTGCCTAATCCCATCGGTTTAAAGATAAGTTTTCTTTCCTGTTTGGTTCAAACAAGGAAAAACAGCAAAATGAAGAAGAAAAAAGTTAAAAATAAAATGCTTAGACACAAAAAAAAAAAAAAAAAAAAGATTAAAAAAAAATGACCTGACTTGAAAAACGACAATAACCTGAACACGATAAAGTTTGAAACGACAAAACTATGAGAAACGACAGCATTTAGAAGGACGAAGCAAACACCAAGCCATTGACAGGAAAAGGACAAATATTGCAGTGCGACAATAAGATTGTAAAACATGATAATAGTTGACTGTATGTAGTATAAGACAAATAAAAATGGAATTGACGCCACTAATAAAACGACTATAATCTCCAGAAAATTGGAAGCAAAAAAAAAAAAAAAAAAAGGAAAGATGGGAGACTAATTTCAATGAGATAACAACTATAAACGACATCACCTGAGAAAACGACAGCACATAAATTACATAAACGTGAAAGCACAAAAGGATGATATACAGGAAACGACAATAATAGCAATAACGACCATGAATTCATAAAAGGACAATGACATCACTCATCAGTTTAAATAAATTCAATTTGTAGAAACGACAATAAATAAGATAAACGACATTACATGATTAAAACGACAACAATGACAATAGGACGAAACAAAAGAACAACACAGAGATAAAAGAAACTACCACGTCATTAAACAGAGAAACGACATTTTTTTTTTCAACATCAACAACAAGATCAAGACGACAAAATCAAGAAAACGACACAAGCTAGAAAACGACAATAATCTCATGAGGAACTCAGTGGAAGGAAGAGCGTTACAACCGATATTTCAAACTTTCCTATTGTCAGTGCGCAAGATTTGATAAGATTATTATTTTGAAATGGAATGAGTTATGCTTCATATTATCATGTGTTTAGTGTAATATTCGAGTGGCTTATAGTATTTCTTTATAAATTAAAAAGTAAATGATAAATTAATTTTGGACTTATATTTTAAGTTTCTGAACTATATGAAAACACTATATATTACTAAAAAATTTAATAAAGTTATTTTAAAGGTAGGGCCTACAAGTTTTGAATCTTGGGACTACTAATCCCATGTGCTTAAATGGGATAATTATTCCCACAAAAAAAAAAAAAAGAAAAAAGAGACTACTAGGTCGCTACATTGGATTAGGATTGTTTAGTACTCCAATCCAATCCCTCTTTTATTCCTTCCACAAACTGAGTGATATTACTAGTTTAACCATGCATGGACACGTAATGAATGGTGTGATTGTGTCCTTGTTTGGGTTAATGTGAGAAAATTTAATTCCCATGCATCAATTTGAACAGCAAAATTTTGTATGTGAAATCGCAATTAAGGTTAATTAGATAAGCAGCCAAGATTAAATAATTTTTGTATGAACAGCTTAAGATTACATAATTAGATTTAAGATTAAATTTTGTATGAACAGCTTCTGCATTGTGTTGTTGGAAGATGGGGAATCTAGAAAAGTGCTACAAGGCTTGTCCATTCTTTACTTGATTTCTGAAAATATCACTTGGTGAGGGTGCTTTCTTTAGGGTCATGGTCCTTTTCTCTCTCTCTCAAAAAAGGGATTGTTGGAGTCAACACGCGCCCCATTTCTTTTATCACTTTAAAAATCTCAAGATCTGTTTATAAAATGGAAAGAAAAACGTCTATATGTCTTTATTACTCAATAAAAAAGGGATTGTTGGAGTCAACACGCGTCCCGTTCTCTTTTATCATGACCCGTTTATCAAATAGAAAGGACTTAACTTAATTATGCCTCAAGTTTAGGTTCATAGGTTATTTGGTTGGAGGATTCGTATCCTAATTTGAATTATGGTTCGTGGTTCGTTATATTTTTTTTTTCATAAAAAACACACGTAATCATAATTCTAATTTATGAACCAAACGTCTTCTCAGTTTTCATTTATACCACACTATACTCAGCAACGTACAACACATTAACTGAGCATCAATTTTAAAGTGAGGCTATATAGTATTGCACCCTAGAATGCATCCTAAGGAAAGAAAAAAGAAAGATATTTTTACCGCTATACCAACTTATTAGTAGTTTTTGTCTATATGGTTGATATCTCTTTATCTTTTAACTATACTGGAGTAGTCGACAATATATGATGTTGCTGTCCCACCAAAATCATATCCATTTTTGTAGGGTAGTGCTTCTGCGGTTCAAGATTATTGCAGTTAAATTATGTACTTGGAATATACCAATCTATAAAGATTAGAAAAATCTTTCTGCGGTCACCCAAAGTTTGGATATCTTAGTTGACATTTGAATTGAAATGTTTTTTTTTAAAATTTTTTTAAATTTTTTTTTTAATTTCTAACTTTGAATATGTATTTAGTCGAGTGATCAAAACACTATAAGATCATCATGAACCCTAAGCTAAATGGGTTAGGCACACAATAATCTTGCAAGCCATTAAAGAAGAATCACAATAATGTTTTGTATATTGTTATGTTACTTTTTTGGTTATTGATTAAAGAGACGACATTTGGATTCTAAATTATATCTCGAAGTAATATAAGGACGCCAACTTCTAATCTTGTAACCCTTTTTTTTAGGAAAAAAAAAAAAAAAAAAAAAAAACTTGACTTTATAGTTGGTAAAATGTGGAATAAATACAAGGGACATTCTTGGGTTTATACTGAGACATTATGGGTGCGTTTAGAACTCGTTTCAAAATGATTTTATTTTTTGTATAAAAATAAAAATGAAAATGTTTTCAATCTCAGATAGAAATTATTTTTGAAAATGCATTTATCAATAGATTATTTTCAGTATAAAAAAATCAATTAATATCTCTCTCTCTGTACTTGAGAGATGAGAAAACGAAAACAAAAAATGAAAACGACTAAAAGTCATTTTTCATTTCTCTCTCATTTTACATTAAACTAAAAAATCGTTTTCTTTTACGTTTTTCATCTTTAATTGTGTCAAATACTGTTTCTCCCCCGTTTTCATTTTTCTTTCTTGAAAAACGTAAAAAAAAAAAAAAAAACAAAACCAATTCTAAACATGGCCTATGGTCTTCCTTTTCATTTCCGTGGGAGGGTTTCCACAACTTGAAAAGTTGGGATTTTAAATTCAGTGATTGAGATCGATCTTTCATGCTCATGTGGTCCCCTAGAGGAAAGTTGCTATGTATTTTGCATATATAACGGATCAATATTCTATCTATATGGACCCTAGCTCCTAATTCTATTGTCATCATGTGCACATATTTTCTTTTCCCTTTTTTTTTTTTTTTATTCTTTTACAACAAGAACGTCTTAAAGG
Organism: Morus alba; assembly: GCA_012066045.3. Lineage (NCBI taxonomy): Eukaryota > Viridiplantae > Streptophyta > Magnoliopsida > Rosales > Moraceae > Morus > Morus alba. The sequence goes on from CP050224.2 coordinate 3,600,346, forward strand.
TATCTACTAAGACAAAGTTTCATCATACATATACATAGCAAGGTTTCTGGTCAGGTATTTAAAAAGTACCTAACCAGTCAGACACTTATATAATTGTGCATAAATTGTGTATATTTACAAGTAAGGTGTGTATATTTAAAGATAAGTTGTATATATTTACATGACACTTATATAATTGTGCAATCGTGTATATTTATATGTAAATCGTGTATATTTACATATAAATTATGTATGTTAAGTTATAAGAAATGATAATGTATATTAATCCTCAAAACATGTATTTTTTATAGTAATTAGTGAACATATAGCATGAAAATATGTATATTGACTGATTTATTATATTTTATGTTAAATATATATGACTTTACATACAAATATACATAATTTATATATAATTATACAAGTATCTGGCTGGCCAGACAAAGTGCCTGACCGAGACAATTACATATAGGTACGTTGATTTTCCTTTTGGATTCTTCAAGAAATTGTACACAAGGAAAAAGCGAATATCTTATAGAATATGCCAATTCAAAGAATATATAAAAGCAATTAGGAATTAAAGAACTTTCTCTCCATTGGTTTAGGAAAAGCTTCTCATGTTTATAAAATCCCACACAATAATACAGAAATCTGAGTGGAAATGTTTTAAGATTGAAACGATTTCATGTTTTCTGTCTCTTGGGAAATTTGTAAGGGTGTATTCTTTTGAGAAAATAAAAACTAAGTATCAAATTAAATAATGTGGTTTTCCGTACGACGTTAACAAAAAAGTAAAGAAGAAAATTATGAGGTTTGTTTTGTATTATATATACTGTGATTTGTTTATTGTTCTTATATTGTGATTTGTCATTTGCGTTAGCTTATCTATTTGATTCAAATTTTATTAATAAGTTTTCAACTTTTGGTGGAATAGATTGCTTATCCTAAAAGATACTTTATACACATTATATCTAGGTTCAGTGTTACTGTCCGCTTTTGACAAAAAAATGGGACCAAAATTGCCAATTATTAATTTTTAAACATCATTTATCAAAAGTGAGGATTGTGAATTAACCCCATGTTTACTTATCCGCACATACTTTTATAATAATTTGAACTAATTCTAAATCTAATTAGTCCGTAAACGCGTATATGGGATTCACAATGATTTTGACTCCGATTCTTACAACCTAAATTAAAAATTTTATTCAAACTCCGAATCCTCATTTCGAATTCCAATCTCTCCAATTCATATTCACTCTGATTACGCTTAAGTAAGCACACCATATATCTCACAAAATGTAGTCGTATATTAGAAAATAGATAAAGAATCCCACAATGAGTAAGGGATATTTTTTTTAATCATTTTATAGTCCTCAAAATTAAGTAGTTTTCTAAAAGAGATATAAAATTGATTAGTTAGGTAGTTATTGTAGTGCTTGAAGAGGCAGCCCTTTTGTTGGCTCTATAGATGGAGATCATAGCTCGAAAGTGATGTTTACTGATGAGGTCCAGCCATTATTTGCAGACATTCAGCATCATTTTACGCTTCATATGGCTTATCCATCTATGGAGCTTGCCTTTTATAAGTCACTCTTTTTTTTTTTCCCCATTAAAATTTGTTTAATTCAATTGTTTATTTTGTTTTTGGAGGAGGGTAGGTTGGATTACAATGGGTTAAGTAGCATTTGAATTGATATTTAAATTTTTAATAATAATTAAGTTTATTTATTTATTTTTTCTTTAGGGGGTATCGTTCTTTTAATGGAAATACTGAAAAATGTACTTAATAAAAATTGGTTCTTAGATAATATTTAACATGCTTACATGAATGTGTTTTAATCTGGTAGGAGAGGTCTTATTTTAATTCGAGTGCTTCTTCATGTTTTGTGGCCCCTTGATTTTGGTCCAATAGTCCTTAAATTTCCTATCGTTAGGAGGAACATACGACTCCTTACCATAGATTTTTCTTATTTTTTAGGTTAAATACTGAAAATAATTCATTAGGCTATGGTGTGTGATAATTTATTTAGGCCTTCTTGTTATGCAATAACAACCCTTGGATTACACGCTAACGGTAGGGGAAAGTAAAGCCCCTACCATAGATCTTCCCTTTGAATTTATCTCAAAATAGGAAGTTTCTCTGGTAGAATCAGAAAAAATAAACTACTGATATTTTTTACTCTCCATATTCTTTTAATCTGATGTGATTTTGATCAGATTTAAAGATTAGAAATTGGTGTTATTGATAAGTAAGCCTACCAAAGGGACCGGAGAAAGTCCCTCTCAAATATTGACAAATGGAATGCGAAAAAAATTGTTGACAAATAGGAAAGACTTGTCTACCCCCGTGTTTAGAATTGATCAAGTTTTTATTTTTCACGTTTTTTGAGAAAGAAAAAATGAACACGTTTTTAAAACGGCGTTTGGCGCAATAAAGACAAAAAAGAAAATGAAAACGATTTTTTGATTTAGTGTAAAATGAGAGAGAAATGATTCATTTTTTATTTTCGTTTTCTCCTCTTTCGAGCAAAGAGAAAGAGAGAGATACATTAATGGGGTTTTTTATACTAAAAACAATCTATTGATAAAACTACCAAACACATTTTCAAAAATGATTTCTGTCTGAGATTGAAAACTTTTCATTTTCATTTTCATATAAAAAAATAAAATCATTTTAAAACGAGTTCTAAACGCACATGTCATTTCTTAATCTTCTTTTCTAAAAAAAAAAGAAAGAAAAACTCTTTCTTGATGGAATGGAAACGGCCATAAACGTAAGATAGATAGTAACAAAAGATTTAAGGGAGAAAGAGAAAAATAGGCCAAAACTTGAGATGAATTAAAAATTAATAGGCCAATAGTTTACATATGTTAATAAATAGGCCAAATTATTATTTTTGTCCATAACTTGTCTGGTTATGGACCATAACTTGACAAGTTATTATTTATAATTTTCCATAACTTGTCCGGTTATGAACCATAACTTGACAAGTTTGTCCATAACTTATCTGGTTATGAACCATAACTTAACAAGTTATGGCTTATTATTTTTTATAACTAAAAATTGGCCTATATACTTTCTTAAAGTTTTCATATTGGCCCATTTCTACTATTTCCCAAGATTTAAATGATGTGTGACTGTATCTTGATTTAGTACTCTAATTAATTAGCTTATTATTGGAATATTTCATTTCAGTTTATATCTGGAAAGTTGTAAACTAGACATTTATAAACTAGTTCAAGCCTATATTAGTAACACTACATGAACCATGAAAATATCTATCTATCTTCTGAAATCCTAAAACGACAAGAAAAAAAAAAAAAATAGACATATGCATGTCGCATATACTAAAAGAGAAAGTAAAGCTTTTTAATTTTGTTGTAAATTTAACTGGCCACAAAGTAATATGTAATAATCAAGTTTGCATACCAAAAATATTGGTCACATTTTTGTTTTTGTTTTTAGTGTGTGTGTGGCCTAAACTGGAAAGAGATTATAAGTTTTCATTTCACCGATTCGAGTTTTCATTATAAGTTTCTATAGTAAAAAACTCTCGATTTAAATGTCACATTTAACTTTTTAATTTTAGTAAAAACTATAAAAAATATCACATCTTTCGAATTGAAAACTCAATCCACAAAAATGAACGAGGCTTAAAATAGATACTGTATTGCAATTTGTAATCCACAAATGTCCTACCCAAAGCTACAAACGAGCCTTTACTAAAAAAGAAGGGCAAAAAAAAGAGGGGGGAAAAAAAAAAAAAAAAAGCAGAACAAACGACCCAAGTTTCCAATCAAAAATATTTTGTACCATCAAAAGCATTGGTTTTAGTTGGTTGATGGATTCCAATGCCAATAGGTACCAAGATTTCTGATCATTGTACCGTCAAAAGCTTTTGGTTTTCCTCATATTTAAGTCAAACTCATCTGTATATTTTTAGTGATAATTATAAAATTATTTTTTAATTGTGATTCTTTTAAATTTTTTTTACCATTATTATTAATTTGTTAAATTAGTTTAAAATTAGACGTGTGTGCTGTCGTCAAATAAAGCTAAAGTTAGTAGTGCCAAAACGTATTATGCAAAAAATTAGGTCCGTTCATTTCACTAATTTGAGTTTATAATTTGAGTTGAGATATAATTTTATGTGAGAGTTTTTTTATTGTAATAAAAAAATTAAATTTGACTGTTTTTGAGAACTTTTTACTGTAATAAAATTTAAATTTTAAACTCAAATTAATAAAGTGAACGAGACCAGTTTAGTTTAATTTCAAATCACTAATAAGTCAATAAAGAAAATGTTGAAAGAGAGATTTTTAAAGAGATTGGAAATCTAAAAAGATAATTTTCAATTTGGTAATAATACTAAATTGAAAATAGCATTTCACTCGGATAATGTTTTCATAATTTTCTCTTCATGATATAAATACAATCATGTCTAATGACAGTCGTTTTATTTTTTAACTAAAGAAAAAAAAAAAAAAAAAACAATCAACGGTGACCTCTTGTTTTGTTTTGTTTTTTTTTTTTTTTTTTGAAATAGGAACTCACATCATTAAACAACGACCATCGTAACAATTTACTGAGAACACATGTGAAACGAAATAAATTTGACAATGCTTTTATCTGCTCACATTTAATGCATCCAAAATCACATTTAGTCAAGCCTATACTGTGCAGACAATGTGAAAACAATCTTTCTCATTTTGCAAAATTTTTATTTTTATTTTTACTTTTGCGTTTAACCAGTAGAAGGAGAGAAATAAAAGTTACAATTTTTTAAAATAAAAGAGTTTAATAGGTTAAAATAATTTTAAAATTTTTTAATATGCAATAAAAGTATTAGAATGAAATTGACAATATCTTAATAAAATTTTAGTATAAGTTTTAAAGTCTATTTAAAAGTGTTTTTTTTTTTTTTTTTTTTTTTTTTTTTTTTTTTTTTTTTTTTTTTAAGAAGCCACATTTTATTACTTTGACCGAAAACTCTTCTCAAAAGATGAAATACTTCTAACAGCTCATCCAAATACTTTTAAAAAATAACTTTTAGAGTCAAAAATTAAAAATAACTTTTAAAAGTTCTCTAAAAAAACCACACGTGTTTAAATAAGAATCATACGTCATCCTTACTTTCATCACCTAACGTCCAGTTAATCTAAAATTACCTTAGTCAGAATCATATTCAGTAAATGGATGAGACACATAATTTTAGGCCCCGTTCACTTCACCAATTTGAGTTTAGAATTTGAGTTTTATTACAGTAAAAAATTCTCAAAACAGTTATATCTAACTTTTTTACTATAGTAAAAAACTCTCACATAAAATCACATCTCAACTCGAATTATAAACTCAAATTAACACAGTGAACGGGTCTTAGTATCATTATAGATAATGAGAGTCGATTTCTGAGTGTTAAATGATAGGTCGTTCTTCCTAATCACACCACCAGCGCAGGTGGTTCAACGACAGTCGTTTGGATGGCATGGTGCGGCCATAATAATTGATCAATGATAGTAGGGTACGTGACGTAATGAGTGACCCATTAAAAAGCGAGCGAAGTTGGGAATGCAATTTGGATTTGGATTTGGATAACTGAAGTCTAAAAAACGAAAAGAAGAGAGAAGAGTTTGACTAAAGGTGGCTTCTGGTCATGCTTCTCTTCCACGGGGGCATGTTCCCAATTAATTAATTGACATCGTTTGTGTAACCCATTACGTAACAAGCATGTGACTTTTTCCTTCTTTTTCAATTTTTACTATTTTATGTACCGTTCACTTTGCTGATTTAAATTTATAATTTGAATTAAGATATAATTTTATGTGAGAATTTTTTATTATTGTAAAAAAAAATAAATGTACTTTTTTAAAGAACTTTTTATTATAATAAAACTTAAATTCTAAACTCGAATCGGTGAAGCGAACGAGGCAAAATAACCTCTAACTTTTTTTTTTTTTTTTTTTTTTTTTTTTTTTTGTGTGTGAGAATAAAATAACCCATAAATTAATCATATAATACAACTTCAATAAAAAAGAGATAATTTAAGGTTGCACCGTGTTGCAAGTTGCAACTTGAAAAGTTGAATGTAAGGCCGCCTCCACCACAAAAACAGGAGAAGACAAAAAGGCTACTAATAACAAATTAATTAAATTACAGAAATTAATAAAAAAAAAAAGTAATATTAAAAGAATATCTTTTACATTTGTCTTTAATTCGATATTAATTGAATTTTAGAAGTGCAAAAAATAATGTTCTCATCAATGAACTCATAACAAAGAAATACCAAATATGAACATTCATGTGAAATCTTGTATATAATGTCTATTTTTGTGCACTAACAAATTTTTGCTGAATTCGTGGCTTCAGATTTAGTTGACATTAAACTCAATTATTTTCGGGAGAAATTAAGGACTCGTTTAGCTCATGCTTTTAAACTAATAATTTTTTATTTTAACATTTGAAATTTAAATATTTTATAAAAAAAATACACTGTAACAGAATTTGAATTATGGATTTAAACACATGAAATAAAGGAATCCTAAATAACGCTCCACGCGATGTAAAAACTTATGAAGCAACTTGGTTTTTCTTCTTCTTCTTCTTCCGTAGGGAGCAACTTTTATTTCTATGTTTATCCTTTTTGTATGATGTGGTTAATATGTTCTAATTTTGAGTGCTTAATGTTATTGAAGATTGATTAATGGGCAATCAACAAATTTCTCAAGCAATTTACTAAAACCATTGTAGTATCACTAAATGTGCATTGCCATTAGTAGTAATTAGAACGGAAACATGTGGTATTTATTATTGAATTTATGGTCGTAGTTATAATTTTCTATTATTTAGGGTCCCTACTTAAATCTTAAAAAATTGAATTTTATGCTTAAATAATTTTAAAATTTAAGTTCTGCCTTATTTACAGGGAAAACTATAACCATGCTCTAGCTTTTAGTCTATTTCTTATGTAAAACATTTCCAATTTTTCATAACACCTTTATTATTATTATTATTTGTTTTGGCTCCATTACTAGGGGCACAGTTGTAATTGTATTTATTAAATTGGGCAAAACAAAAATTTTAGACAAGTTTTATACAAAAATTGAAAAATTCAATTCTTTCAGGGGATTAAGGAGTTTTCTTCTTAAGATCAAACACGTGATTTCTTTTAGTAAATTGAGATTAGGCTAGCTAGGAACAATTAATCTAAAATATACCTCGGAATGCTTAATTGAACGAGTTGTCTTCTTACATAGATATTTTCATAACTAGTTATCAGGGTAATTAAAAAATTCTAGTGACCTCAAATATAATAAATTTTTATATTATTCTCTTTTAATATGATTTGTTGATCTAATGTTTCTGCCACATAAATTATACGTGTAAAATTATTTATGATATTATCACTTTTTTGTTTTGTTTTATGTTGGCACAATTTTGATAATAAATATTTTAATATAATTTCTCTTTCATTCTTATTTGATTCTAGTAATAATATACTTTAATTTTGTGTAGATAAAAAATTAGCGAAAAGCTTTATTATATGACTAAAAAGTAAAATAAAATATAACATCATATTAGAACTCGTTCACTTCACTGACTCGAGTTTATAATTTGAGTTGAGATAACAAAATTTAAATTTTAAACTCGAATCAGTGAAGTGAACGGGGCCTAATTTTACCACAACATAATAATTTGATTCTCCATTAGGGACGTTTTGACAACGTATTTGAACATACTTGCCACAAAATCCTCTTTGGTTTTATATGTTTCTTAAAGGATCTTCTTTCTTATCATTGCAAATTAAATAGAAAACCCTTTCTAAGTTAAAATATTATTGTTTCTACAAGAGTGTTATCTTATCTTTATTTTATTCAATTTTATAACACATAGTGATATAAGAATATTCTTCCATAAATCATATATTTGTGCTTCCTATATAACAAAGGTTCTTCTTCTCCTTTCATTCAGGCCTCTCTCTCACTCTCTCTCTCTCTCTCTCTGTCACAAATATTGCAATTATTATTATTTTTTTTTTCACTTCTCTCAATTTCCCATGAAAATCCTCACCATAATAACCCCTCCTCTATATAAGATCAAGAAATCCCCATTTCCCCAAACCCCAACCCAAGTCATTTCGCTCCACACAAATCCCCCAACTTTCTCTCCCATTTTCTCACTTCCCAAACACCACAACATCCACCAATTCTCCTCCATGGCTACTTGCATCGACGTCTCCCGAACCGCCGCCGCCCCACAACCCCCTCACCCACTTTCTCGCGATCCAAACAGGCCCCAAGCCGCCGACGACGCCGCCCAGCTCAAGTACCTCAAATTCTGCCGCCGGCGGTTCTCCGACAGTGTCCCTTGCGCCGCCTCCGCCACCGTCTGCCAGAACCGCACCGCCACGATTCACACCCGCAGAGCCGTCGATTTCGTCTGCGACGACGATAACGAAATCGAAGATTTCGACGACGACGACGATTATGGCGACGGTGATCGAGAAAGTGAGCTCGATCTGTGGATGATAATGAAGAGCGAAGCCCGCTCCGACATCGACGAGGAGCCGATCCTGTCGGCCTACTATTTCAATTCGATTCTGTCGTACAATTCTCTGGAGAGCGCTCTGGCGAATCATCTCTCTGTGAAGCTGAGCAACCACAGTCTTCAGACAAACACTCTCTTCGACATCTTCATCGGAGTTTTGTCGGAAGATGAAGAGATTATGAAATCTGTAACACACGATCTGAAAGCAGTTAAGGAAAGAGATCCTGCTTGTATAAGCTATGTCCACTGTTTCTTGAATTTCAAGGGCTTCTTGGCCTGCCAAGCTCATAGGGTGGCCCACAAATTGTGGTCACAGGGAAGGAAAGTTCTTGCCCTGTTGATTCAGAACCGAGTTTCGGAGGCTTTCGGGGTGGATATCCACCCCGGCGCGAGGATCGGGCGGGGAATTCTGCTCGATCACGCGACCGGAGTGGTGGTCGGGGAGACCGCGGTGATTGGAGACAATGTGTCGATTTTGCACAATGTGACATTGGGCGGGACCGGAAAGGCCTGCGGCGACCGGCATCCGAAAATCGGCGACGGGGTTTTGATTGGGGCTGGGACTTGTATACTGGGGAATATTAGGATTGGTGAAGGAGCTAAAATTGGTGCTGGCTCTGTTGTGCTAAAGGAGGTCCCACCAAGGACTACTGCTGTTGGGAATCCTGCTAAGCTTGTGGGAGGGAAGGAGAATCCCATTAAGCTTGACAAGATTCCTAGCCTAACTATGGATCATACTTCTCATATTTCTGAGTGGTCTGACTATGTTATTTAGAATGATTGAACACCGCCCCCTTTTTTTTTGGTGTTGTTATGATTAGATTGGTTATGTTATAACTTTGTGTTTGTTGTTTAAGTGAGAACCGAGGTTCTCCTATTGGCAAACCCAAGATAAAGAAGACAAGAACTGGAAGTTTAGATGGTGGGAAAGCACAAGACAATTTGTGCTGCTAGGTGGCTGCTTTGTCATGTTAGGTTGGTGTTTTTGTATCAATTTAAGAAGACATTGTTATGTATTATATATATAGAAATATGAAAGTATCTTATGATTTATATGGCTATTTTTGTTGGTCTTTATGTTCTTTCACTTACAATGCTCTTTACTTATTCTTGAGGGTCATGGCCGAGATAATTCAATAGTTGGTATCTGTTGGAATGAACAAGTTAGTTAAGCTTTGTCCTTTTGTCCAATGCGTGTATGATATTGTACTTTGGCACTGTAGAAGACAAATTATATCAGTGAAGCTTTGTCCTTTTTAAGTGAAATTTGATAATGATAATAATCTGACTGTTTAAAAACAGGCATTATATTGATAGGGGTTAGGGTGCGATCATATATGCATCCAATCCTGGAAACGTGCTTTTTAGAGATGCAACAATGGGCCGGGGCCCGTGAGCCGGTCTGAACCCATTTGATATAGTGATAGGCCGGGCCGGCACGACCTGACACTGTTCAAGACAAGGTCCAATCCATAAATATTGGTGGGCTGGACTGGGCCAACCTATACCGGCCAATGGACCGGCCCAGTACGGCCCGTGAAAAATCATGAGTTAGGCTGGGCTTGGACCGGCCCGTTCAGGCCCATGATGGGCCAGTCCAACCCGGCCCGTCTAGGCCCGGCCCAAACAGGCCCGTTTAAGCCCACAATGGGCCGGCTCAGCAAAATTATTGATAGACGTGTTTTGTTTTTAAGAGGTAAAATTGATACTGTAAATCATGTATTATCACATCAAAATACTATACATCTAATATATATATATATATATAGTTATTTTGTGGGAGAAAGAAAGAGGAAGTTATTTGGAAAAGAGAAAAAATTATTATCTGGAAAAACACTGAAGGTGCATTCTGACATCATAACCATTCAAAATGTGCAAGTAAAGTTAACATTTTATTTACTGCATATAATGAAAAATACGGAGGAGGCCAAACAATGTCCCCTACACCTTTAGTGAGTACTACATTTGTACCACTTGGTTCTTCATGAGAAAGTATGATTAGTTACACCGGATTTTAGTGTGTCATCCACATCTTCAGCACGTAGTGAATTGAAAAATTATCTGGAAACAAATTTTGCGGCATTCATTTTCAATGAGCAAGGTGGTGGTCATGATTTCAATAAGTTTGATATTTTGTCATTTTGGAGATCACAGTCAAGAACTTTTTCTGTGCTCTCTAGAATGGCACGTGATATACTAACCGTACCAGTGTCCACAGTTGCAAGTGAACAAGTATTTAGTTGCAGTGGTAGAGTACTTGATGAACGGCGTGCACGCTTGAGTGACGATATTCTGAAGGCAGTAATGTGTGTCAAAGATTGGGAGGACGCTCGCAGAAGAAACCAACAAGTTCAAGATTATTGGGTTGATGATTTTGAAAATTTAGACATTTTTGATACTCTCACTGGGAGTAATACATTGTAATTACGAACAATATCTATTTTTTTTTCATTTTTTTATGTTTTTTTCTTTATTTTAGTAATTTTGTAAACATCTTATGTATAATTATTTGGATTGTACTCTTTTCTCCTTACTAAGGTTTTATCTCACTAGATTTTCCTTGGAAAGATTTTTAATGAGACAATTGTAAATAAAATATATCTTTTCATATTCTCATTGACTATTCAAACATTTATTTTTGTTAACTTGTTTAAAAATAAAAAAATTTAAAAAAAATTAAAAATTACATGCATAGATAAGCTGGTCCATCTAAACTCATAATGAGCCAAGATGAGTCTTGAATGAGCCAGCCCCTCTAAACCCATGATGGACCAATATGGACCAGCCCATTTAAGGCTTACAGCACGGCCTATTCTGACCCACGGTACGGCCCGGCTTGGCTCACATAAAATTGACACGTGAGCTGAGCCGGGCAGAGATAATTTGTATATAGGTCAGCCCAACCCGGATTATATAATTCGTGGACTGACCCAACCCGGCTCACAACCCATGTGGGCTTAAGAAGAATGAGACGGGCCGGCCTGACCCGTTCTTGCATCTCTCGTGCTTTTGAGTCAAACTTTGAAAATAATGCTGGCGAGGAAATGATTCAAAGTTTAGATTTTTTCAGCTATGATTTCAAAAAGCGAGTTTCTTTCTAGCAGTACTAAAAAAAATAAATTACTATTAATTCTCTACTTTTTAATTGGACATGATTTTTATCATATTCTACGCTCAAAAACTGACCTCACAGGGGTATTTTACAAAAAAAATATGGGAGTATTTAATAGTTTCTTTTTGCTTCAGTTGAAAAGTCAAAAAATGCGGCAAAAAAGGAGTTGAGTTCCCACTATTGAGCTGGGAAAGGAATATTCCTTTCCTCGTACAATGCATTTCAAGAGATAGATGGTGCGTAAAAATTTGTTACTTTCACAAAATTATCGAAGGGGTCAATAGTTTCAGCAGAGGAATTCAATTGATCAAAACTGTTTTCACCTTTTGGTGAGCCACATGTATATGAGTTATTGCAAGGCTGCTCAGGCATGTAAAACATGGACAAGATTTGGTAGGTTTTAACTGAAGTGGTCATGATGAAAGAAAGAAATTTCTCACAGGAAAAAAAAAAAATGGCCCAGAAATACTTGATCATGTAAAACATGAGTGAAAAATTTCTACAGAAGAAAATCCAAATGCGTTAAACATTCTGCTTCCTATAGATTGAGGACTAGATAATCTATATCCACCCTTCTATGTTCAATTTATAGAGAAGGAAGAATCAGTCAAGGTTTCTATAAACAGAATAGAGTTCCTCTATGATTTCATGTTCCATGATCAAGAAACTCGAGAAATTTAAGCAAAAAAGGAGAACAATTCTTTTAAAACTCCTTGAAAATATAGTTTTTCTTTTTTTCAATTTTATTTATGTATTTATTTTTCATTCGGGTTTCTCTTTTCGATCCAAAAAATTGACCCTAAAGGCAAAAATCTTCAGTGTGATTATTTAAAAGAGAATTCAGTAGGAACTACCACTAGAAGTTGAGCCATAGCTTAATCTAAAGATGTCAAACTTTTCAAGTTACTTCTCATTTGCCCTTGGCTTAGACTTTGGAATTTTTGACTTTATTAAACATACCAAATGTGCTATGCCACTAGAAAACAGAACTAAAAGCCAAAAAAAGAATCTGGAATAAGCCATGGTAAAGAATCTTGAACCTGTTTATAAGCACAGATTCACCAGAAAACTTACTTGCGAAACCGAAAGTACTCTCTTCTCTACATTGTCATTCTACATTTTCCTCATGGACCTACAATTCTCTTCATTCTCCGTCCTCTTCTCGTTCTTCATCTTTGTCTTCGCCGTTTCAAAGCTGAGAAATGTGCGCAAAACTGACGGTCTTTTGACACCAAAACCACCACCTGGCCCATGGAAGCTACCTATAATTGGTAACATGCACCGAATTATAGGTTCTTTGCCTCATCATCGCCCGAGAGACTTGGCCAACATTCATGGGCCTATAATGCACGTTCAACTTGGTGAAGTTTCGACGATTGTTCTCTCGACACCAGAGGCCACAAAAGAAGTTATGAAAACAAATGACACTATATTTGCTCACAGGCCTTATCTCTTCGCCCCGAACATCATGTCTTATGGTTCTGCAGGCATTGCTTTTGCACCAGATGGAGATTACTGGAGACAAATGCGGAAAATATGCGCATTGGAGTTGTTGAACTCAAAACGGTGGAATCTCTTCGATCAATTAGAGAATAGGAGGTATAAAATTTAATTAGTTATATTTACTTGAGCGTAGGATCGGTTATCAACCTTAGTGAGAAAATATTTTCCTTGACATATGGAATCACTGCAGGAGCCGCCTTTGGTGGGAAATGCCAGGACCAACAAACTCTAACAACGGTTGTGAAGGAAGGTATAGAGGCAACGGGAGGATTCGACGTTACGGATGTGTTTCCTTCTGTTAAACCGCTTCAAGTTATTAGTGGGATGAGGCCTAAACTTGAGGAGATCCACAAAAGAATCGACAGGGTACTTGAAAGCATTGTGGACGAACACAAAGCGCATGAGAAAACACAAAAGACTGCAGAAAAAGACAGGCTAAAATGATCTAGTTGATGTCCTTTTGAATCTTCAGCGGAATGGTGATCTTGAATTTCCTTTGACAGATTAACAATGGTGGTTAGTACGTTACTTTCTGCTTAAAATAAAAATTTTAGCACATCAATGAAGTAGTTTTACTTGGAAGCAGATAATTATAAGCCCAAAAACCTCTTCTTAGTTATGTAAGAAAAGTTCTTATGAAGCAGTTTTACTCAAGTTATTGAACACTTTTCAGGACGTTTTCAGTGCCAGGAGTGAGACTTCATCCACAAATGTAGAGTGGGCAATATCCGAAAATGCTGAGAGAGCCTAGATTGATGAAATGGGCACAGGAAGAGGTGAGACAAGGTAATGTCGACGAAACCGGTCTTCAAGAGCTGAAATTCTTAAAAGTTGTGATCAAAGAGACTCTTAGACTACATCCTCCTGTTCCTTTGTTGCTTCCAAGAGAATGTACCGAAAGCTGCCGGATTTTTGGCTACCAAATACCATCCAAAACCAGAGTCCTTGTCAATGCATGTGAAATCGGACTAGATCCCATGTATTGGACTGAGCCAGAAAGATTTTACCCCGAGAGATTCCTAAATAACCAAGTTGATTACCCTTCAGAGCTGGAAGGAGGATGTGCTCTGACATCACATTTGCCACACCAAATGTTGGAGCTTCCACTTACACAATTGTTGTATCATTTTGATTGGAAACTTCCCAAGGAATCGGAGTGAGGAGATCTAGACATGACTGAGAGTTTTGGAGTCACAGTTAGGAGAAAGAAAGAACTCTACCTGATTCCCAATTCTTACCTTTCACCAAATATTTGAGGTCAATAAGGAAGATGATATTGAACTTTTTTCTTTATATACTTATCCCATGCTTTTAGTTTTACAATAAAGGAAGGGTTTTAATAATTAGACCATACGTCATGTATGTAATGTTGCTTTGAATACTCTTCATATCTATGCATTACTTTGTCACATGTGTTTTTCATAATAATTGTCCAATACCAAAAGTTCATATATAAATAGTGCTCAATTTGTTTCCTACCTGTCACTGTATTCCTCTGTTTACTCTGTTTTGCCTGTTTTAACTCTGTTTTGTCCTGTTTTGCCCTGTTTTTTTTTTTTACCTGTTTTGTTTTGTTTTGCTCTGTTTTGCCCTGCTTCCGACTGATGAAGTTAAAATATAGGCAAAATTATGTTGTCAATTTCCACAGTGAGAACAACTTTTCTTTGGCAGGGACATGAAGACATGGCATTTGATATGCAGTAATTAGTGGAAATGTATTATCACGGATCGTCACGTTATGTCTAAAACTTTTTCTTAGATTCCTACGAATACCATTTTACGATTTTGAGTTGTATCAGATTGTTATAACCGGTTATGTGCTTTTTTACTTGTATTTTCTTATAAAATGATTAAGGATTACCAAAGCAAAACACAAAAGCAAAGTAAATACCACACAATGATTAAACGTGGTTCAGTCAAACCGACTTACATCCACGGGGCTACGCCCAGGCATTAAGCAATCCACTAATAGGTAAAAAGTTACAGACACCAATCGGACTTAACCAACTCAAGACTCCCTCTTGACTATCGACGCCGCTGTGTCTAACATCCTAAGTGGCTAGCTTGGCGAGCACCACTCATCTTCAAAACGCCTTCTCCCGAAAGCTCACAAAATCATCTCTCAAAGATCAAAATCAATGAATGCTCTCACTCTTCAACTTGTGCACACCGTGCTTTTTCGGAGTTTCAGTCCATCGTTTGATACCTTGTGTATCAACCTTTTATAACCTGATCTGGTTCAAAATCCGAATCTGTCACCGAATCTGTAGTTACAGATAAGACAGTTATCAGCTCAAAATTCAAAGCACGTAATCTACTTCGCATATTCCAGTTGCTATTCCCTTTAACCCGGATTCTCAGCACTCCAATCTCTTTAAGGATAATATCTTGATCTTCACAACCAATCCATCAAGGAATACGATTTTGATGTAAACCACTTATCAAACTAAAACAAAATCTATAATCAGATATTTGTTTCAATTTCAAATCCTGTTAAAAATCAAGATAGCAGCACAAGCTTGATCTTCTCCACAAAATCCTCAGAGCATTATCTACCCAAACGACAATTTCAAATGCTGTTAAAAATCAAAATAGCAGCACAAGCTTGATCTTCTCCATGAAATCCTCAGAGCCTTATCCACCCAAACGACTCAATACAAGCTGTACACGTTTCTTTGACACTTTAAAAAATAACCAATTCAAACATGAAGCCTAACTAAGCCAATCAAAGCCCAAACCATAAGAAGAAAGTCCAAAATGGCCCACATGACTCAACAATCTCCCTTTTTGGCTTAGTTTGGCAAAGTTACACAACTATACCCAAGAGTACTCAAAGCAAAGAAAGTGTTTAAGAAAATGACTAACTAATTAACCACGAAGAAACACATTATTCTCCCCCTAAGTTTGGCAAACAAAAAGCCAAAGTCCAAAATAGAACATAAACTATTGGACTCAAAAATTACAAACTGAAAAATAGATCAAACCGGAGGATCAACAGCCGAGAAAGAGGACACAGGCGATGAGGAAAGAAGTTGTGCCATTTGACTCTGCATATCAGATTTTCTAACCCAAATTTTTCTTGTTTTTCTATCATTAGGTGGATAAAACTGCATTCCTCTATTCAAGGCATTTTGATACTTATAACACCAAGGTCTTATGTGTCCATGTATGTGGCAGTAATGATAGATAGGAACAAAATGCTTCTGCTTGCGTTTTGTAGCTACAGAATTTGTGACAGACTTCATACCTGGTCGTTCCTTAGTATTCTGCTCATGGCTGACATCTGACTTGTGTGTAGCCATTAAAAATGCCAATTTTCTACCAGAACTCTCACCAATGTAACCAAGACCAGTGTGATCACTACTTGTTCTTTGTTGAGATAAGAGATGATCCAATTTAGTCGTTCCAGAATTCAGCAACCTTAGGTTTCTTTGAGTTCGCTCAAACTCCGATCTTGTTCTGCAAGATCCCTTTTATTCTTTGCAGCCTCAGACTCGTATTTGGTCACTATGGCCTGGAGTTCTTCCTTTTCCTTGTTAAGGCTTTTAACTTGTTCTTCTAAAGAAATATTGACCTTGCAAACCACTGTCCACTTGGAATACATTTTTTCATATGCTTTCTGGACCTCTTCAATATCAATGTCTTCCTCCTCACTGTCTGTATAAGTATCAGATTCAGATTCTGCGGAAACATCCTTCATGCTTATTTACGTACCTCTGATTACGAATGCAGATGCATCCTTCTTTGGTGGTACTTCCGTGCGAAAGGATTGTAGTCACGTTGAATGCAACAAAATTACTGTTGTGCTCTTCATCCTCATCTTGACTTGCATTGAAACTTTCATCATCACTCCATGTGGACTTCATGGCCTTATTCTTCTTTTTCTTCAAGGTGTTTGCACACTCCGCTTGTATATGACCATATCCATCACACTCTCTGCATTGAATTCCTTTTCCTTTCTTATCTGAGTCAGTTTGTTTTGAACCCTCAGAATTAAATCTCTGCTTCCCAGTTTTAGAGAAATCTTTGAAATTTCCCTTCTTTTTCATCTTCTTCAAAATCTTCTTGAAGTTTTTTATGAGACGTGCCAGAGATTCTTCTAGTTCTCCTTCATCTTCAGATTCCTCTTGATTGCTCTGTGATTCTACTCCAAATCGAAAAGCCATTCCATTCTCCTTCTTGTCCTTCTTAAATTTCAATTCGAAAGTACGAAACGAACCCATGAGTTCATCAAGTTTCATTGAGTCAACATCCTTAGCCTCTTCTATAGCAGCAACCTTGTATGCAAATCTCTCAGGTAGTGATCTGAGAGTCTTTCTTACTAGTTTTGCATCAGAATACTTCTCTCCAAGAGCAAAAGATTCATTAGCAATGTCACATAGTTTTGAATTAAAATCGGCAATACACTCATCCTCATGCATTTTTAGTTGTTCAAACCTGGTGGTAAGAATTTGAAGTTTAGAGATCTTTACAGCAGCGGTACCTTCATGAGCAACTTGAAGTATCTCCCACGCCTCTTTGACCGATTCACATGTAGAGATCAGTTTGAACTGATTCATACCTACAGCATTAAAAATTGCATTGAGTGCTTTCGAGTTGTAAATCGCTAGACGATCTTCATCTGTCGACCACTTTTCTTCTGGTTTCAAAGTGACATTGCCGCTGTTGTGTTGTTGTCGGATGCGTCCATCCTATCAATATCGACCTCCAAGCTCGTTCATCAATGGCTTTAATGAAAGCTCTCATTCTGGCCTTCCAATACGAATAATTGGATTCATCCAAGAGTGGTGGCTTTGACACGGAACCTCCTTCACGTAGTGAATACATTGCTTCAGACAAGCATCAACCGGTTATGCCAAGATCTCATAAACACAGTAGTTTGTGACCCGCTCTGATACCAATTATTATAACCGGTTATGTGCTTTGACTGTATTTTCTTATAAAATGATTAAGGATTACCAAAGCAAAACACAAAAGCAAAGTAAATATCACACAATGATTAAACGTGGTTCACCAAAACCGACTTACATCCACGGGGCCACGCCTAGGCATCAAGCAATCCACTAATAGGTAAAAAGTTACGAGACACCAATCGGACTTAACCAACTCAAGACTCCTCTCTGACTATCGACCTTGTGTGTCTAACATCCTAAGTGGCTAGCTTGGCGAGCACCACTCGTCTTCAAAATGCCTTCTCCTGAAAGCTCACAAAATCATCTCTCAAAGATCAAAATCAATGAATGCTCTCACTCTTCAACTTGTGCACACCGTG
Organism: Morus alba; assembly: GCA_012066045.3. Lineage (NCBI taxonomy): Eukaryota > Viridiplantae > Streptophyta > Magnoliopsida > Rosales > Moraceae > Morus > Morus alba. Next base: position 3,618,760 of record CP050224.2, read on the forward strand.
CTTTTTCGGAGTTTCAGTCCATCGTTTGATACCTCGTGTATCAACCTTTTATAACCTGATCTGGTTCAAAATCCGAATCTGTCACCGAATCTGTAGTTACAGATAAGACAGTTATCAGCTCAAAATTCAAAGCACGTAATCTACTTCGCATATTCCAGTTGCTATTCCCTTTAACTCGGATTCTCAGCACTCCAATCTCTTTAAGGATAATATCTTGATCTTCACAGCCAATCCATCAAGGAATACAATTTTGATGTAAACCACTTATCAAACTAAAACAAAATCTATAATCAAATATTTGTTTCAATTTCAAATCCTGTTAAAAATCAAGATAGCAGCACAAGCTTGATCTTCTCCACGAAATCCTCAGAGCATTATCTACCCAAACGACAATTTCAAATCCTGTTAAAAATCAAAATAGCAGCACAAGCTTGATCTTCTCCACGAAATCCTCAGAGCCTTATCCACCCAAACGACTCAATACAAGCTGTACACGTTTCTTTGACACTTTAAAAAATAGGGAAATAGTAGAAAATAGGCCAATATGAAAAGCTTAAGAAAGGAAATAGACCAATTTTTAGTTATAGAAATTAATAGGCCATAACTTGTCAAGTTATGGTTCATAACCAGATAAGTTATGGACAAACTTGTCAAGTTATGGTTCATAACCGGACAAGTTATGGACAATTATGAATAATAACTTGTCAAGTTATGGTTCATAACCAGACAAGTTATGGACGAAAATAATAATTTGGCCTATTTATTAACTTATGTAAACTATTGGCCTATTAATTTTAATTCATCTCAAATTTTGGTCTATTTTCCTCTTTCTCCCAAACCATAAGAAGAAAGTCCAAAATGACCCACATGACTCAACAAGTATCATTGTTGCTGTTGCAAGATTTTGAGTCGCATTGGACAACAAAAGATAGTACAAATAACAAACGGTTATGTTGTTTACAAGTTTTCTAAGTCCTGTATTCTTTATTTACCATTTAGACTTGGCTACAGACCAAAATTTCCAAGTTCATTATGTAATAACAATTAGCCCCTAATTTATGAAACATTGCACTCGAGTTGTCATCATTACCATAACTTATTGTTGTTAATGCTATCACATATTCCGTAAAATTTTACTCTTGAATGTTTCATTTTTTTTTAAAAAAAGTAGTCACGTATTCTGTACATAGTAACTATGATACACAGACTTCATTCAGAAAAAAAAAAAAAAAGAGAATGGATTATGTATAAGAATATTGATTTATTTGTGCATAGCAAACTTTGACTTAAAAAAAATACAAAACACAATCATAGGTTTGGTAGCAAAACGATTCTAAAAATTAGAACACAACTCAACTCCTAAACGTGGCAAATTTTTTATTAGGAAAAAGATCCTGAAAAATTGAAGATGTTTCAAAGATGTAACCACTTCTTAATATAGAACTGAATGATGCATCATGAATGAACATTCACCAAGTTATTATTATTATTATTATTATTATTATTATTATTATTATTATTATTATTATTATTATTATTATTATTTAAATGCACATCTTGAGAACAAATAAAAATATATTACAGGCGAGCCAACGTGTCCATCTGGACCTTATAAATTATGTCAATGGAGTTAAAAACTATTTACAGATAAGAATGGCATAATTGTAAATCATTAAAGAAAAATGAGGAAGATAAGGAGCAGACGCCAACAACAAAAAAAAGTGGTGAAAGTGAAACAGTCACAGAAGATATCTGGTAGATGTTCTTCTAAAGTTTTCTAACAATGACCTTAACATTTTAGGCTTTTTGTGATTAAAAGTTTGAATGAGGAGCTGTTACTCTTTAGGCATTCCACTTGGCAGTTGCTTCTTCAATAGCTTATTCGGACCGCAACCTCCTCCTTTCTCAATGATTGGAGAATCTTGTGCCAAGTAAAGAAGAGAAAACTCATTGGAATTCCTTAATGAAAATTATCTTCACACAATACTTATCTCCACAGAATTGACACCAAGTATTCTACTATAAAGGAAAAAGAATCACAATTTCAGAATGTGAGCCATTACAACTTCAAGCAAGTTCATTTGCACATTCTTGATGGAGCTCAATCTACCCTCTTTCTCAATCCTTTTCACCTTCTTCGTCTTCGTGTTTATGGTGCTGAACATACTTATCAAAAGAGCCAAAACCATCAGCTCAGATTCAAAACTACCGCCAGGACCATGGAAATTACCCTTACTAGGAAATATCCACCAGTTTTTCGGCTCTTTACCACATCGCGCGCTTAGAGACTTGGCCAAGAAACATGGACCCTTCATTTACCTAAGACTTGGACAAGTGCCGACCATAGTAGTTTCATCAGCAGAGTTTGCCAAGGAAGTGATGAGAACCCATGATGTCATCTTTGCATCTAGGCCCCGGAGTCTATACGCACAGATCGTGTTGTATGATTGTACAGACGTTACCTTTGCTCCATATGGCGAGTATTGGAGACAGCTGCGAAAAAATTTGTATGCAGGAGCTCTTGAGCACAAAAAGAGTTGAATCATTCAGACCCATTAGAGAAGAAGAGATGTTTAATCTCATGGAATGGATTGCTTCAAATACTGGATCAGCTATAAATCTCACTGAGAAGATTAAATATTCGTCTTATAGCATAACATCGCGAGCAGCCTTTGGCCGAAAAAGTGAAGATCACGATTTGTTCATATCGATAGTGGAGGAAGCTCTAAAGGAATCAGGAGGTTTTAAAATTATCGATTTGTTTCCTTCTTTTAGTTTTCTTGCTACGATCACCGGAAGTAGGGCTAAACTCGAGTCGATCAAACGGAGGGGTGAGAGGATAATGGAAAGCATAATCAAGGAACACAAGGACAAGAAACCAGAGGAAAGAAGTGGTGAAATTCAAACGGATCAAGAAGATCTGGTTGATGTTCTTTTGAAATATCATAACAATATTGCCGACCACGGATTCTCCCTTACAACAAACAATATGAAAGCAGTTATTTGGGTAAGCATATTCAATTTTTGCAAGCATAGCACTCCAATTTACACTTAATATCTCAAATACATGACTTGCTTAAGCTTGGAAAATTACAAAATTTCAGCCTAGAAAAAAAAAAAAGGACTTTAACTGTGGTTCAGCGCTGACCAATTGAAAAATATGGGTAAAAAAAGGGCTTTAACTGTGGTTCACCTGATTTTTGGGTAAAAATTGTATGCAATTATAAACTATATACTAACTTGCAATTACATAACAATGCTCAACTAACTTCAGGATATATTTTCTGCCGGGAGTGAGACATCTGCTACAACTGTAGATTGGGCAATGGTCGAATTGTTAAAGAATCCAAGAGTGATGAAAAATGCTCAGAATGAGGTGAGAAAAGTGTTTAATAAAAAAGTGTCAGTTGATGAAACAAGTATTAGTGAGATGACATATTTAAAATGTATTGTCAGAGAGGTTTTGAGATTACACCCTGCTGCTCCTTTGTTACTTCCAAGAGAATGTAGAGAAAAGTGTGAGATTTGTGGTTATGAAATACCGGTAAAACCCGGGTCATAATCAATGCATGGGCAATAGAAAGAGATCCTAAGTATTGGACTGAACCCGAGAGTTTTATACCAGAGAGGTTTCTTGATAGTCCTATTGACTTCAAAGGAGCAAATTTTGAGTATATCCCATTTGGGGCCGGAAGGAGAATATGTCCGGGCATGTCGTTCGGTTTGATCAATGTTGAGCTCCCTCTTGCAATGTTGCTTTACCATTTTGATTGGAAACTCCCGAATGGAATGAAACATGAAGACTTGGACATGACTGAATCTTTCGGCGTTTCAGTTAGAAGAAAAGATGAATTGCACTTGATTCCCATTGCTTATGACCTCTCCCCAATTGAAAACATCTCTAGGAAGACAAAGTAACTTGTAATTTCTAATTCTTACTCTAGTAGCTGTTTGCTTACATTATCCTTTGTTATGATAAAGTAAAGTCAGAAGGCCGTACAACTATAGGAATGCATGATATATTTGAGCGTCCTATCAAATAAAGATTATATATATATAGTGATTGTTTAGCACAAATGCTGATTATTCAGTGATATTAGTACTACTGTCCAAAAAAATTCCGTAAAGTTTCAGATTAAAATACAGATATTACCGTGAATTTAATAAAAGTATTAAATTTAAATCGAAATAACCAGGTGCACTTCACGTAAACTCGGTTGAAAGTACAAATTATGATGGAGCACGTCAGTTAAGTGACATGCTTGTGGGTGTTTCCTTTCTAAATTTTTAAAAATCATCAATTTTGAGCCCTATGTTACATTTTAGTAAATTGATCGGGTATGGTTTAACAAAATTAAAAGTTCAAGGCCAACTTTCCAATTGCCAAAAAGTTTAGAGAGTAAAGGCGCCAAACATCCATTCATGTAACTAAGAATTACTTTTTCGTTTCCTAACAAAAAAATGTTGTCGTAGTAAAAACTTCACTGCTTGGCTATTCTGATGGAACTCTTTCAAAATTGGATGCCACAATAAGTGGACGTTTAGTAGATAGATCCAGAATTATGATTTTAGATCATCGTTCAGAATTAGTGTTTGTTTACAGTGATTCAGACTCAAGATTTGGTTCGGATGATTCTGAATCATGATTCAAAATCTGATGTGATGTCTTAAACCAGAATCACTCAATCTTTTAAAACAACTACCCTCTTGATTCAAGGTTATTGAAACTCCTGATTCTGAATCATGGTTTCAGAATCATGATTTGAACCCAAAATCAAAAATCATGGTTCTGCTTCTAGAATCAACATTAGAATTACCCTGGTTTGAATCATCGTACCAAATGAATCAAAGTGGTTATTTGGTACAAGGATTATGAACCCGGAATTATGATTTTAGGTTCAAACCAGTGTTTATTTACGAAAAGTAAAAGTTGTTCTGATTTGACTCACCCAGAATTAGTATTTAGTTTGGATGATTTTGATTCAAGGTTTGAATCCTGATGTGATATTTTAAACCATGAATCACCCTTAATAGTTTTGGGTTGTTTAAACCCCTGATTCTAGTTCTGGTTTTGAAACCATGATTTTGACCCAAAATCATGAATCGTGGTTTTGATTTCAAAAGCAAAACTAGAATTACCCTGATTTGAACTCTTATACCAAACGAAAATGTACCCTTTTAAGTTTTTCTTTTCTTTTCTTTTTTATTTATGCAAAAAAATATGTGAATTGATTGACAGCCTAAATTATGACAACATTTCCACCGTACAAAGGATAACTATCTGATGCCAACACGATCCTGTTTTTGTGTTTTTATCAGAAGAAACCTCATAAATTCCTTATCGTATTTCGGAATTATTAGTGCTTGAAAATACTTAACCAGGGCCTAGGTGTTTTTATTTTTATTTTTTTCCCTTGTATACTGAGGTTATCAAAATACCTAGTATTTTGATTTGTGTCCATTAATTATGCCTTCATATTTCAAATACTTGCTAATCCTTCCCTTTTTTAGGTCAAAGATTGATTTTGGCTATAAGATTAACATAAATAACCTTTTATGTTTTCGTGTTTTTAATTTTTTTCTTAATTTTTTTTTTATTCTTATTCTTTCTTTCTATGACGACCCTAACTTTTAATCGTCATCTTATACTCATGCTTAACATTACTTAACCTCTAGCACTTACTACCCCTTAAAAACTCAGGCCATTTTTTTTTTACATGTACGTTAAAATGCTATAGCATTTAGCTAGCATTCTGCTTTCATCATTTCGTAAAATGCTGTAGCATTTAGCTAGCATTCTGTTTTGTACCATTCGTATAATGCTGTAGCATTCTGACAGCATTCTATTACATTAGTCATCAAAATACATAAAACACTATTCTATTTTACACATAAAGTACATCAACATTTTCAAAACACGTGATACATCCACAACCCACTTGCCCACATTCCGCTGCTACATCCTCTTTGCATGCCCAGCAACAAGTTCAGGGAGCCAGTGCCTTACCCGTGCTTCCTACAACACGAACAAACTTAATGAGTTTTCGCTCAGCAAGTATCAATAGATCATAACAGATGCAATAATTATGCATACCTATATATGCATTCATGTCATATATCATAATACATTCTGTGCTACTAAAACATGTATGGCTTATGTTCTTTTTCTTTCATTACATTCTTTGTTCTGCTTTCTCATTTTAGTCGTTCACATCGTATTTTCACGTTCTGAATGACTTTCATTTTCTGTTTCTCATTCTTTTCATTCTTCTTTACAAATATCGTACCTTTATATGGAATGGTTTCTGTTTTTCATTTTCATGTCTTTTACTTCTTATGGGCCCTGTCCTGTTGTACCATAGCGTGCATAACCAGTGAGGGGTGGGGTAGCTAACCAATCCAACTCAATCACGGTTTCATATCTTTCATAGTCTCATAATAACCTTTCCTTCGAAGGCTGGTACAAACAGGACGTTTAGTCTCTTGCCGTTTATCAATTTTCTCATTGAAACAGTAACTTTAGTTAAATCTTATGAATTTGTGCATTATTGAGCATTTTGTCATGAGATTAACTTTTCGCTAAAGTTTAACTTTTCATTTCTCTTGGTTTGATCTCAACTTAACATCGATACATGCTTTTTGCAGAATAAAGTTCTACAATTACATAAGTCTTGTAGATACCTACTTAACATAGTATCTAACATTCAAAATTCTACTATATGCACAATTTTTGTGAAACATAGAAAAGTAAGCTTGTGCGTGATATAGCCATAGAAAAACTATTGTACTTACCAAAGTTCTGCTAACAACGCGTCCTTTGTCTCCCTTGATGCTTTTCGACTTCAATCGTTAATCGATCCTATTGCATAAATTTTTGATCATGAGATTCAAAATCTAAGATCAATAACTACATTGAAATTTACTTCAGAAAGGTCTATAATCCTTGTGTTTGGTATTCAATCCCAAACCATTTCCTATCTCAAGGATTTGCACTAAAATCGTGCAAGTTACTCAGTCATGGGCCTAATTCTCAGTTTTGGTTCAAAACTGTGAATTTTTGTTTTGTTCGGTTTTCTAACCATCACCGATTATCGAAACATCTTTCTTTTCACACTGTAATCCCATATTCCTCTTGAAATTCAGTTTTAGTTCAAATTACTCAAACTAAATTTCGGCAAAGTTTCACTTTTTTTCTCGTTTCCCGAGTTTTCAATAACTCATTTTTAATTCCGATTTCAGTACCTAGAGTCAAGATTCATATTCCTACACACAAATTCCAACATAAAATTCAACAAAAACACATTTTCTCCATTTCTAGGGTTTTCGGATTTCTTAGTGTAAATCAAAAAATTTTTGTTCAATCATTTCCATAATTTGTAACACCCATTTTTCTAACTGAAAAATTTGTAGAAATAGACATTAGGAATTAACATGAATGATGTTACGGTGTTATAATTAGTTAATTCTAACATCACGTTTAGTTATATTCTGCAGGTGAACGCGACGAGGACTCGTGGTGTAAGAACAAGTTCATGCCAAATTGTTAAGTTTTATATGATGATTTGATGAATATGTATGTTGATTTAATACCATTGATAGATTATATGGATATATAGTTTTTTACAAAATACATATTATATAGCTATGTATATATATATATTATATGTGAAATATCAATAGCCAACCACCGTTTATGTTATTACATTTTTTTTGGTGATGATTATTTCTATGATGAATTGTTAAGGGTGGTGATTGGTTTAATGTCTTCGGAGTCAATAACCGTATAAAGAAACTTTCACAATGGTTTGCAAAATGATTTCTACCTCTTTGACAGCTACTATATCACCTAACCCAAGACAATTAATATTCTTTATTGAGTTATATATTTCACGCTTTCATTCCATTTCTTTTCTTTTGCGCCTATTTATGAAAAGAAGTCAACTTCATATACGTACAATGTGAGAAAAATAGGCAAATTCATTGCTTAATCAGCCTTGCCATATATGTGCATTAACTGTATGTATGGTCAAAAGAGAATAAGAGGAATCATCGTACTTGAAGTAGGGCTGGCAATCCGGGTAGTGACACGACGACACGACTCGAAACCCGCATGAAATTAGCAGGTTTGGGTTTATCATAAATAGGTCCGGGTCAAAATCAGGTCGAACCCGCGAAACACGATTAAATAACGTGTCATTTTCAGGTTGACCCGTCAACCCGTAATTGACCCGCAATAACCCGTTTATTAAACGTGTCATATTTAGGTAACACGATTATACAACCCGTTTATTACCCGTTTATTACCTAGGTTAAAAAATAAAAATGTTTCAATATTTTATTCACTTTTTGTTCTTCTAACCTAGCCTCATTTTTATCTCCCCAGCCGCCCACACCACAAATTCGAAGGAGAGGCAGTGCAAAACGGCCAAATCTCTCTCTCAGCCGCCCACATCCACTCACTCTTAGCTCTCCGTTCCTCTCCGCCGCTTCTCAGTCCACCGCCACCGGCTGATCTCAGTCCACCGCCACCGCCACCGACTCATCTCAATCCACTGCTGCTCCACTCTTCTGCACTCTCTCTCAGCTCTCATCTCCTCTTCGCCAGTCCTGGTCCGTGGAGTGGACCACCGGCTGATCTCAGTCCACCGCCACCCCCACCGCCACCGGCAGATGTCAATCCACCACTTCTTATCTTCTTCTTTCCTCTCCACCATGCCTCTCTCAGCTCTCATCTCCTCTCCGCCAGTCCTGGTCCCTGGAGTGGACCACCGGCTGATCTCACTCTCAGTCCACCGCCACCGCCACCGCCACCGGCAGATCTCAGTCCACCGCTTCTCCACTCTCTCTCAACCATTCTTCTTATCTTCTTCTTTCCTCTCCACTTGCCACTATTCCTCTCCACCGTGCCTCTCTCAGCTCTCATCTCCTCTTCGCCACTTCTCAGTCCCGGTCCCTGGAGTGGACCACCGGCTGATCTCAGTCCACCGCCACCGCCACCGCCACCGCCACCGGCAGATCTCAGTCCACCGCTTCTCCACCGTTCCTCTCCACTTGCCGCCTGTTTCTCCGCTGCAAGCAAACAGGGTCACGGCCGTAAAACCCATCCCCGTCCATTCATTTCTTTTCCATAACTTTTCTTTTCTCGTCTTGGATTTCAGGTATATCTCGGATTCTCAGATTCTCAGATTTAGAAATCAAAAGAGTTGGTGGTTGCTTGTTCTTCTTTGGAAGCCAAAACAGGTTAGTTAAACAGAGTTAGTAATCGTTAAACAGAGTTGTTGTTCTCTTCTCGGATGAATTTATGTACTCCTCATTGTTGTTGTTCTTGAAACCGGCTTTTTGTTGTGATGTGTTATGAATATTTGTTCTTGAAACCAGCCTTGATGATGAAGCATTTGCAATCTTGCTGTATTAATGCTGAAGCATTTGCCATTTGCTGTAATGGTGAAACCGGCTTTGTTGTGATGTGTCATGATGATGAAACCGACTTTGTTGTGATGTGTCATGATGAATCACTTGCCATTTGCTGTAATTGTAAAACCGGTCTCATTTTAACATTAATATCCTCTTGTGCTTTGTCGTGCGTGTGTGTATGAACAGATTAATGTTGTATTATTGCTTACATGATCCTCCGGATAATATTGCTTACATTAATAACATTAATATCCTCCGGTCTCATGATAATATTGCTTACATTAATGTTGTATTAAAGTTGCTTACATTAGAAAACCAAAAGGAACTGAAATCCTAGTTTTAACATCAATAGCATGTGTGCTAGATCCTTTTGGATTAATGTTGCGTTTGTTTCTTTTTCCTTCATTGATATGCATTAATGTTGCTTTGTGTAGATTAATTTAACACAATGGAAATTGATCTTGAGTCAATTGAGTCTCAAAGTGTAGATGTTGAGGTTGAAGAGATTGATGGTTCAAGTTTGAATACCGAAACTAAAGGCGCTACCGCTGAACATCAGGAAAGAAAAAGGAAGCTGACCTCAAAAGTGTGGAGTCACTTTGTTCATCTTCCTTTGGGTCCAGACAAGAAATTGAAGGCCAAGTGCAAACATTGTAACTCTGTGTACCTTGCGGACAGTAAGTACGGAACTGGTAATCTAAAACGTCATCTTGTGAATTGTCTGAAAACCTCCTACCGTGATATAGGGCAGATGCTCATTGCCCAAGAAGCTGGTGCAGTGACACTTGGTGGAGGTAAGTATGATCCTGATAAGTTTCGTGAGTTGGTTGTAGCAGCTATAATCATGCATGATCTACCTTTTAGCTTTGTTGAATATGCGGGAATGAGGTCTATATTTCAGTACTTGCACCCTCAAATTCAATTGGTCTCTAGAAATACTGAAAAGGCTGACGCCTTAAAGTTTTACAAGAAGGAAAAGCTGCGAACTAAATTGATGTTAGAGACTATCCCAGGTAGAATTAGCTTTACTTCTGATGCATGGACTTCTTTGACTAGTGATGGATATGTTTGTCTCACTGCGCATTTCATAGATAAGAATTGGAACTTGCAGAAAAAAGTGTTAAACTTTAGTTTTATGCCACCCCCACATAGTGGTGTTGCTTTGTCTGAGAAACTTTATGCATTTTTGAGTGAATGGGGAATTGAAAATAAGGTGTTTAGTGTGACATTGGATAATGTTTCTGCGAATGGTGTTTCTGTTGACATGTTAAGAGAGCAACTAGTTGTGAAAGGGGTTCTTGTACACAATGGCGATCTATTTCACATGCGATGTTGTGCACACATACTAAATTTAGTTGTGCAAGAGGGTTTGAAGCAGATTGATGATTCAATTGTTAAGATCCGTGATAGTGTCAAATATGTCAAGGGATCCCAAGTGAGGAAGCAAAAGTTCTTAGATTGTGTGAAGTTAGTTGCAATTGGTTATAAGAAAGGGTTGTGTCAAGATGTACCAACTAGGTGGAACTCGACATATCTTATGCTTGAAAATGCTCTTTACTATCGCCGTGTTTTTCAACATTTAGAGTTGAGTGATTCAAACTACAGGCATTGTCCTTCTAGTGCCGAGTGGGACAAAGTTGAAAAGATTAAAACTTTTTTGAAGTTGTTCTATGATGCAACTCTTAAATTTTCTGGAACAAAGTATCCCACTACCAACTTGTACTTCCCTTCCATTTGGCATTGTTGTGTCATGTTGAAACAATATTTAGAAGGTGATGATGAATACTTAAAGTATATGGCAACAACAATGTGGGGCAAGTTTCAAAAGTATTGGTCTCAATTCCATCTTACCTTGGCTATAGCATGTGTTCTAGATCCTCGTTTTAAGCTTAGGCTTGTTGAGTTTAGCTACAAAAAGCTTTATGGAGATGATTGTGTTGAATGCATCTCAATGAGGAGTACGTTGTACTCTATTTTTGAAGAGTACAACAAAAAAAAGAAGGCTTCAACTAGCCAAAAGACCAATGCTTCTGATACTTGTATGATGGAAAAGAAGGAAATAATGATGTGGATATATTCAAGGTAATTTATCTATTTATTAGTAATGCGGATGTTCTATGCTTATGTTTGATTGCGTATTCTTATACTATCTCTTTCTCATTTTGTAGGAATTTGATGAGATGTCTTCAGTTAACTCTACTATCGAATATCAGAAATTAGAGCTTGACCTTTATTTGGATGAGCCAAGAATGGCTAGGACCGCGGATCTTGATATCCTTTCCTTTTGGAAATCAAACCAATTTCGATATCCAGCACTAGCTTCTATGGCTTGTGATATATTGGCTGTCCCTGTTTCTACAGTTGCTTCTGAAGCTACATTTAGTGTTGGTGGTAGAGTTCTTGATTCATTTCGTAGCTCACTTAAACCAAAGACAGTTGAAGCACTTGTTTGTACCAGAGATTGGTTATATGGAGACAAAGGTAGTTTCAAACTTACTTAAATTATGTATATTTTCTATATTGATTTTGAATTAATGTCACGCCTCCCAAACGGGGTGGGTGACGTGGAGCTCGATTAGGGATTAATAAAGCAGATCCCCAACCGGGTCCCACACTTAACTGCATTAAAATATGAATAAATTACATAATCCAGGAGCCTCTGACACACAGGGCTCCACCCCACAGGACATACAGTATCGTACATACATGTTCAGGTAAATAAACAATTACATCAGACATCATCCACAGTCTAGTAAATCCAAATATTAGTAAAGTTTACAGAATTTCTCAAATTCCTTACATTTGCTCAAGAGGATAACACAATCCTCACTTGCTCGATCCGTAGCACAACTCAGCTACGTTGCACCGCTCCTCGAATCTCCTGGGAGGGGTTTAAACATTTGAAACATGAGCGAAAGGCCCAGTAGGATATAATTTGAAATAATTTAAATGAACGAACAAATAAATAAGTGCGATAATAAAATAGATAAGACATTCAGCCCGACAGAATAGTCGGAACCTCACATCCTTTTTCTCAAAGGAAATATAACAGTAAATAATCCATATTACAGGCTTCAGCGAGTAATTAGTACAAATTACTCACCTCACCAAGCGCCTCGCCTACCGGACCGGTTTCGGGTTCTGCCCCCGAGGATGCACTCTCCGCATCCTATCTAGGCTTACAGCAATAGACTCTATTACCAGTTCACAAGATCTCTTATCTTAAGAAATCATCCGTTTAACATTATGAAATCGTTCATATGACCCCACGAACTACTCAAGCCGCAGGCCCCATGACTGGGCAAGCCATGAGGTTCCATGACTGACAAGCTATGGATTCCAAAGACAGGACAAGCCAAGGATTTCCATAAACTAACAAGCCATGGTTTTTAAAACATTTTTCTTTCGCAAACCAATCCCTTTCTTTAAAACATTTTCAAGGCCAAAATCTTCTTTGAAAACAGGCTCACAAGAAAAAGGGATAGAAATCCTACCTCGCACAATGAAACCTGGGACTAGCATTACCCTTTTCCAGCTTCCGCTTCCTCAAGCCCCTTCAGTCTGAATCCACAGCGAGCACTGATATAAGATAACACCTTAGGATCAATCCTTAGTCCTAAAGTAATCCAATCTCAATCATATTCCAAGATTTTCCAATTAGTGTGCCCTAATCAATTTTTCATGTTCAAATTCCATTCCAAGGGTTTTAAATATCAAATCAGAGATTAAGGATACTAATCCTTGCATCCCAAGTCCCCAAATGAAGCTAATTTGGGTTCTCCCCGAAAACAGGGGTCAAAACCACAATTTCAGGCCAAACAGGGTCAAACCCGTGTACACGGTCGACCGGAGACAGAGAGTGCATCACCACCGGTCGGCGGGTGGTGTGCATCCGATCGACGGTCCGTCGGGCTCGGTGGCCGGCCCTAACAAGATCCGGTCGACCGGTGGACGTTTCCAGTTCGCGAAAACTCGCGGAAATCAGTCCAAAAACCTGCAAATCAAGTCCCTATTCGTAAAATCTCAAGGGACAACCACTAGATCCGGGTTCTAGGTCCTAAAACAAGTCCAAAGAACCCAAGATCTCCAATTTCTACTCTAGTTTTACTCAAAATCCATCAAAATCCGTTTTGAATCAAAAATAAGTTTTAAATCCAAAAAACTTGAAATCCAAGAGAGGTTCTTTCAGTAATCTTACCTTGAATCCTTCTCTTGATGTTGAAAACTCTTTGAAATCACTCTTTGGCTCAAAACCCGTTCGATTTGGGATGGAAATGAGAGAGAGAGAGAGAGAGAGAGAGAGAGAGAGAGAGAGAGAGAGAGAGAGAGAGAGAGAGAGAGAGAGAGAGAGAGAGTACGGGAGTGAGAATGAGAGAGAGAGAGAGAAAGGGAAGCGCACGGGAGAAAAAGGAAAGGAAAGGAAAGAAAAGAAAAGAAAGAAAAGAAAAAGAAAAATAAAGAAAAATGACATGTGCGAAAATAGAACAGTCCAGAAATGCGCCCATACACATTTCTGGATTAAAATAAACTACTGTAAATGATTTAAATACCCTGGAATTATTTAAACTCAATTAATCAAATCAGATTAGGCACACTAATAATCTTAATTACCTTAATTAATCTCAATTAATTCTTCAGGGTGTTACAATTAACTTGTATATGTATATCTATTTGTTTTTGTGTAGATTTCAATGAAGAGGTGGAGGATCTTACACAAGATATCTTTAACTTTTCATTGAAAGAAGAGGAGCCTTTCTCATAGGGATCAACTTCTCCTAAACGTAATGATGCACTTGAAGTCCCCCTATTGCAACAAATTATTTAAATGTTTAATTATTAATCATGTATGTTTGTTTTCTAAATTGTGAGACTTTTATGTGTTTGTTTTTTAATTTGTGAGAGACTTTCATGTGTTTGTTTTAATTTTGAACTTATATTATGTAATGTCTCTATATCATGTTAAACAGGTTGAGAAACATGTTCAAGAATAGGTTTTGAAATAGGTTCTGAAGGAGGTTTAAACGTGTTAACGTGTTGACAGTAATCAGGTCATAAACGTGTTGACAGGTAATTAACAGGTTGACTCGACCCGTTTACAACCTGTTTCGTAAACGTGTTAACAGGTAATTAACGGGTTGACACGACACGTTTACGACCTGTTTAATAAATGGGTTAATCGTGTCGTGTCGTGTCAACCCGCTAATAAACAGGTCGTGTTTGGGTTTAGAATTTTGACACGATTAATAAACGGGTCGTGTTCATGTCAGACCTATTCGTGTCAACTGAGGGGTTCAACACAACACGAACACGACCTGTTAACACAAATTGCCACCCCTAACTTGAAGCAAGGGAAAAAAAGTAAAAATAAAAATAAAAATCTGTCTCTCTCACGCTTATGCTCTTCTTTCATATATCTCTATCATTTTCTCTCTAGAGCCCTAATTCCCTGAGACACTTTTCATCTTCTTCTCCTTATTTCTTCTTTTCTCGCGTTTTTGAACACGACAAGAGAACTTTTGTTTATCAGCCATCAAACTCATTTCCTCTTAATCCTTTTTGAAGTCATCAATCACTCAAGATAAAATTTGGAGATTGTTAAGGTATGATTCTAAATTATTGGTTCTTGTACAACCTGGAAACATGCAAAAGATTTATTTATGATCATTTATATGATTGGCTCATGTGATTCTTTTAATAATCATTTTATAGATATAAGATGTATATATGCAGGTAATTATATTTCTTTAAGTATTAGAAACATGTTATAGAGCTGAAGAATAAATGGAGTGCTGTTTATACATGTTGAGGATGATGGCTTTGTATTTTATAGAATTATTGGTGAATTTTCGTCCTAGTTTGAGTGCTGGAATTTCTCTAGGTTTCATGACTGATTTTAAAACAGGGTTTAAGGGAGCAAACGAACTCCGTTTTTAGCAAATTAGATACTGTTGGAAAGTTCTAGATGTCTACTTTAATTTAAAATTAGTTTCAGGTCATTTGGAGTTCTATGTGAATTGTTATGAGTTTTTAAATGAGTAAGGGCCAGGCTGCCAGTTTTTGTTAAGTTTTGTGATTTTGTGTAATCAGTGAGTTTTTATGTCTTGATGTTAATGAATGGTGAGAATGGTATATTACACACTGTTTTAATGTAATCAATGTATTTGATGAATTATTAAGGCTTTGTAGTAATCTTATTTATGATTTATGGCATGAACGGTTCTAGAAACAAGCACCCGAGGACCTCATTCGTCGCGTCACCGTTGTGAAATTTTAAAAGGCTAAGTAAGGCACTCAAGTAAGTACACTCTCACCTGCAACATGAATTGAAGAATTGAGAAGTATATGATTTTGATGTTTATGATGATGTTATGACGTTTTTAATAATCCTCTTATGATGAGGTTTTGAAGAAAAATGTATATATGTATTTTTATGTTTTTAAATGGCGTTATACACCCTTAATGTGACCGGTGAGCGGTCTTATTGCCACGGTTGGTTTGGGATTTGCTACCTCATGCTTTCCGTGGCTAGCGTGCTATGGTGGTACAACGTCGGGCCCAATATATGATGGATTTTAAAGTTTAAACATGTTCAAAAATAATTATTCTCGTGATGATGTTTATTGTGGATGAATAAAAATGTTCATTTAAATTTGTGAGAATTAAGTGTCTTACTAAGCCCTTGCTTATATAAGTTATTTCATGTTGCAAACAATCTAAAGGGTAATATGTAGCCATGGAGAATATTGGAGCGGATGCGAGCTATGTATGATAGGAAAACGGGAGAAACGATCATGGGATGAAAGTGTTTAAGGTTAAACAAAGTTTTTGGTTTTTACTTTTATTGTTTTGAAACTTCAGTTTATGGTGGTTTTGATTTGAAGAATATTTAGACTTTATAGATTTTAATAACTAAGTTGAACCGAAGTTGTTTTATTTTTCTTTGAGGAAGTTTCAAAATTTAAAGATAGTATGTTTAAAAAAAAAATCTAGGCTTTTCTTTAAGTCGTTCAAAGTAAAGTATTTCAAGTTTAATGATTTTCCGCATTCTTTAAGAGGTAAAAGTTTGAAAGTTAAGATAACTGTGACGGTCTGTGAGGGGTTGTTACGTAATTACACGTTGAACTCCTATCCTAGTCTCCGACAAAACCTCGGTTTCATTTTTTAGTTTTACGGATTTTTTTCTGAGATGAGTTACTATTCATGAAAATGAAAAAGCAAGCAGTTTCTCGTGAAAAATCCGAAATCTTACCTCAAAAAGTTGAGATTTTCTGCTAGAATGCCTCGGTTTACGTTTCTACTAGACTGAACAGAAACAATTTTGGTGAAATCAGGTGATTCCTTGATTTTCTCTTTTTCCTCTTTTCCCTCTTCTCTCGGTCACACTTAGGAAAATAAACCCATTTGGCCACTAATGTCTCCCGTAGGTCCTTTTTAGAACAATTGGAATATTATATTAATATTTTCAATAATATCTCCTTTTTACTTTCTAGATTAAATTAAAAAAATTACTTTAATTCCCATAATTTAATTTTACTAATTCTACTTAAGTTTAACATGTAACTTGAGTGGTTTTATATTCCCCACATTTTTTTTTGTCGAGACTAAATTTTTCATTTTTCAAAATGAGTCTCTTTTCAGTACTGAGAATTCCACAACCAATACAGGTTCTATATTACTTTTTTGAACTGTTGAACATCCTGGTTCAAACTTCTCATGTTCAATCCAATTCTCATGGGTATCTCATTAGTCAATCTCTTTTTCTGAAACTATTATTTTAATTGATTCAGAATTGTCCAAAATGCGTACTCTTATGGTACTTTTTTTTAACAGTTTCTCATTTTAACTGACTCAAAAAAATTCTATTTCAGAAACTTTTATTATTTTCTTTACTTTGAATATTTCTATTCTTTTTTTAACTGGTCATTTAATTACAAACTAAATATTTTAATTTTTCATAATTAAAATATATCCGCTCAATGAAGCTGTAGGGGAGGGATGGGATGGCATATGACAGTACTTTTTGGATAATACCAAATCCACTGTAGAGTGAGTTCATTAGTATCTCGTGCACATATTCCATAGCATCGTTACCAGAATAGTAGACACCTATGAATTGACCAGTTGGGAATAGTAAAGTATGATATGGTTATGTTTTAGGCAAGAAGCTTAATTGAATAGTAAATTTTCAAGGCGATCAAACATAACTGGTCATTTTAGATGGACATGCGAAGTTAAGATCACGTTCGTTTCACAAATTTGAATTTTCAATTTAAGTTGAGATGTAATATTTTTTAAGAGTTTTTAATTGTAAAAATTTAAAATTAAAAATTTAAATTTATAAAATGAACGAGGTCTAAAAAATAAATACCTTTCGTTGTACTGTATGGAAATTGATTTTTGACGAATGCAGGAAAAAATGGTTGTGGGTTCGATACGTACGTATACAGCAAGGCAGTTTCAATATAAATTTTGATACTTATAGAACAAGCAAGCATTCCCATAGGGCGTGGCGTACACTCACAAAAATCGGAAGAGAAAATCGCAAGCTTACAGAAGAACATTTAAAAGAAGAAAATACATTACACGACACATTAGTGATCATTACCAGTTGTCGTAGATTTTCCCTCCTCGATTCTCTCAGTCAGAAGCTGTAGAGGAGGGATGGTATAAGATAGTACTTTTTGGATTAATACCACATCCACCGTAGAGCGAGTTCATTAGTATATCGTACACATATGCCATAGCATCATTACCAGTTGTCGTAGCTTATTGTCTTCGCTATAATAGTCACCTATGAATTGACCAGTTGGGAATAGTAAAGTATGATTTGGTTATGTTTTAGGCAAGAAGTTTAATTGAACAGGAAAGTTTCAAGGCAATCTTTTATAGTTAGTAAGGTTTTGGTTATTTTGTAATTATCCTTGTTTTAGTGGGTTAGTCAACCCGTATATGTATAAATAGTGCTTTATCAGTGTATTTTAGAGACTAGTTCATTATTCTAATGAGAAGTGATTTTCCTTCCTCATTTTACTCTCGCTCCCGTAATATGGTATCAGAGCAAACATTTCGCTGCTCAATCTCGATTCCTCTTCATCATGATTCTTGATCCTTAATTCTTGATTCGTCTTGGATTCTTGTTCCTTTCCTTGATTCCGACTGAAAACTTTGGAATTCTTCGATATTCCTCTTCTATTCCTATGGATACTCTAAGTTCTGGAAATTCCTCTTCTCCGTCAATCGGCAAATCCGCCATTGATGATCCTCTTAATCCGTTCTATCTCCATCATTCCGATAGCCCAGGCCTTGTTCTCGTTTCACAGCCGTTGACAGGAGATAACTACACCTCTTGGAGCAGAGCGATGCTGATTGCTCTTTCTGTGAAGAACAAATTAGGGTTCATCGATGGATCCATTCCCAAACCTGGAGGTAATGATCTGAATCTTCTCAATTCGTGGATTAGGAATAATAATATGGCGATTTCTTGGATTCTGAACTCTGTGTCGAAGGAAAATCACTTCTCATTAGAATAATGAACTAGTCTCCTAAAATACATTGATAAGCACTATTTATACATACACGGGTTGACTAACCCACTAAAACAGGGATAATTACAAAATAACCAAAACCTTACTAACTATAATACAATCAAACAGAACTGGTCATTTTAGATGGACATGAGAAGCTAAGTTTTTAATTTGAGTTATGATGTGACTTTTTTAATTTCTAAGTGCGTTTTCGTTTCTGTGTTTTTTTTTTTTCATATAATTTTTTATATTCTACATTGTAAACATCGTACGTCTCAAAACTAGTGGTACCCAAAAGTTTTTTCCTGTATGGCCACTTCCTTGTTCAACCGCTTATTATAACCACTATAGCTCCTCCTATCTGTGTCATTGGACAATCATGTTCCAAACAGAAGAGAAAAGTCATTAGAAAATTGTCACCACATATTCCTTATCTAACAGAATTAATAAACACCAAGTATTATTCTATGAAGCCAAAATATATATAAATATATATATATATATATATATCACAATTTCATAGACTTAATTCAAGCCATTATAACTTCAAACTAGTTTGATTATTATTTCGACATGGATCTCAAAATACCCTCTTTCTCAATCCTTTTCAGTTTCTTCCTCTTTGTGTTTATGGTGCTGAAAAAACTCATTAACATCAGCTCAGATTCAAAACTACCTCCAGGACCATGGAAACTACCCTTACTAGGAAACCTGCACCAACTTTTCGGGTCATTACCGCACCATGCGCTTAGAGGCTTGGCCAAGAAACATGGACCATTCATGTACCTAAGAATTGGGCAGATTCCAACCATAGTTGTCTCATCAGCAGAGTTTGCCAAGGAAGTGATGAAAACACATGATGTCAGCTTTGCGTCTAGGCCTCGGGATCTTTCGTCATCGATCTTGTTATATGATTGTTCGGATATTATCTATGCTCCATATGGCGAGTATTGGAGACAGCTGCGAAAAATTTGTATGCAGGAGCTCTTAAGCACAAAAAGAGTTGAATCATTTAGACCCATTAGAGAAGCAGAGATGTTTAATCTCATGGAATGGATTGCTTCAAATACTGGATCAGCTATAAATCTCACTGAGAAGATTAAATATTCGTCGTATAGCATAACATCGCGAGCAGCCTTTGGCCGAAAAAGTGAAGATCGTGATTTGTTCATATCGATAGTGGAGGAAGCTATAAAGGAAACAGGAGGTTTTAAAATTTTCGATGTGTTTCCTTCGTTTAGTTTTCTTGCCCCGATCACGGGAAGGAAGTCTAAACTCGAGTCGATCAAACAGAGGGGTGAGAGGATAATGGAAAGCATAATCAAGGAACACAAGGACAAGAAGCCGGCGGAAAGAAGTGGTGAAATTCAGACGGATCAAGAAGATCTGGTTGATGTTCTTTTGAAATATCATAACAATATTGTCGACCACGGATTCTCCCTTACAACAAACAATATGAAAGCAGTTATATGGGTAAGCAAATTCAATTTTTGCAAGCATAGCGCTCCAATTTACACTTAGTATCTCAAATACATGACTTGCTTAAGCTTGGAAAATTATAAAATTTCAGCCTAGAAATAAAAAAGCCTTTAACTGTGGTTCAGCGCTGACCAATTGAAAAATACGGTTTCCTATTTTTTTTATTTTTTTTCTCACCTGGTTTTTGGGTAAAAATTGTATGCAATTATAAACTATATACTAACTTGCAATTATATATTACAGAATTAGAATTTTTGTATATAGAGGATTGCTTCTTTCTTGTTTTTTTGTCTTTTCCTTATTTGCTGAGCTGGAGGTTTGTTACAACAAATTCAGGTCGTCCAGCATTTGATGTATATATTTTCTGGCTATTGGCCTCTCCTTCCAGAATGAGATTTTCAGCTTCTCTTCTCAGAACTTTCCCTTTCTAATAACAATGCTCAACTAACTTTCAGGATATATTTGCTGCCGGGAGTGAGACATCTGCTACAACTGTAGATTGGGCAATGGTCGAATTGCTAAAGAATCCAAGAGTGATGAAAAATGCTCAGAATGAGGTGAGACAAGTTTTTAGTAGAAAAGAGTCAGTTGATGAAACATGCATTAGTGAGATGACATATTTAAAATGTATTGTCAAAGAGGTTTTGAGATTACACCCTGCTGCTCCTTTGTTAATTCCAAGAGAATGTAGACAGAAGTGTGAGATATCTGGTTATGAAATACCAGTGAAAACCCGGGTCATAGTTAATGCATGGGCAATAGAAAGAGATCCTAAGTATTGGACCGAACCCGAGAGTTTTATACCAGAGAGGTTTCTTGATAGTCCTATTGACTTCAAAGGAGCAAATTTT
Source organism: Morus alba (assembly GCA_012066045.3). Classification (NCBI taxonomy): domain Eukaryota; kingdom Viridiplantae; phylum Streptophyta; class Magnoliopsida; order Rosales; family Moraceae; genus Morus; species Morus alba. The sequence goes on from CP050224.2 coordinate 3,640,028, forward strand.
GAGTATATCCCATTTGGGGCTGGAAGAAGAATATGTCCGGGCATGTCGTTCGGTTTGATCAATGTTGAGCTCCCTCTTGCAATGTTGCTTTACCATTTTGATTGGAAACTCCCGAATGGAATGAAACATGAAGACTTGGACATGACTGAATCTTTGGGCGTTACAGTTAGAAGAAAAGATGATTTGCACTTGATTCCGATTGCTTATGACCTCACCGCAATTAAAAAGATACTCTAGGAAGAGAAAGTAACTTGTAATTTCTAATTCTTACTCTAGTAGCAGCTGTTTGCTTACATTATCCTTTGTTATGATGAAGTAAAGTCAGAAGGCCATGCGACTATAGGAATGCATCATATATTTGAGCATACTATCAAATAAAGATTATATATATATATATATTTATATATATAGTGATTGTTTAGCACAAATGCTGATTATTTAGAGATATTAGAAGTACTGTCCAAAAAAAATCCGCAAAGTTACAGATTAAAATAAAGATATTAACGTGAATTTAATGGAAGTATTGTAAAATGTTAAAATTTAAATCGAAATAACCAGGTGCACTTCACGTAAGCTCGGTTGAAAGTACAAATTATGATAGATCACGTCAGTTAAGTGACATGCTTGTGGGTGTTTCCATCTAAATTTTTAAAATCGTCAATTTTGTACCGTATGTAACATGTTAGTAAATTGATCGGGTATAATTTAACAAAATTAAAAGTTCAAGGCCAACTTTCCAATTGCCAAAAAGTTCAGAGAGTAAAGGCGTCAAACATCCATTCATGTAACTAAGAATTACTTTTTCATTTCTTGACAAAAAAATGTTGTCGTAGTAAACTTCACTACTTGGCTGTTCTGATCGGACTCTTTGAGAATTGGATGTCACATTAAGTGAGTGTTTGGTATAAGAATTCTGAACCTGGAATCATGATTCTAGGTTCAAGCCAATGTTTATTTATAAAAAGTAAAAAGTGGTTCTTATTTGACTCATTTAGAATCAGTGTTTAGTTTGGATGATTCTGATTCAAGGTTTGAATCATGATATGAAGTTTTAAACCATAAATCACCGTTGATTCTAAAACCACCGACCCCCTTAGTTTTGGGTAATCCAAACCCCTGATTCTAATTCTAATTTGAGAACTATGATTTGGACCAAAAATGATGAATTATAGTTCTGGTTCTAAAAAATAAAACTAAAATCACCCTGATTCAAACCCTTATTCAAATGAACCCTAAACGTGCCATTTTAAGTTTTTCTTTTCTTTTCTTTCTTATTTATGCAAAAAAATATGTGAAAGGACATATATTGATTGACAACCTAAATTAAGACGTCATTTCTACAGTGCAAAGGACAACTATTTGATGCCAACACGATCCTGTGTTTGTGTTTTCATCAGAAGAAACCTCATAAATTCCTAATAGTGTTTCGGAATTATTAGTGCTTGAAAATACTTAACTAAGGCCTAGATGTGTTTATTTTTATTTTTTTCCCTTGTATATTGAGGTTATAAAAATACCTCGTATTTTCATTTGTGTCCATTTATGCCTTCATATTTCAAATACTTGCTAATCGTTCCCTCTTTCCGGTCAAAGATTGATTTTGGCTATAAGATTAACATAAAAAACCTTTATGTTTTCGTGTTTTGAATTTTTTCTTAATTTTTTATTCCTATTCTTTCTTTCTTTAAGGGTATTTACGTCTCTTGTGCAGTCAAAACTAGCCATTGACCTTGAAAATACATGAATTGAGCATAAAAATTTGATAATCTTAAAATACAGATTTGATTTTTGATAATCTTAAAATACAGATATAAAAATACAGATATGATTTTTGATAATCTTAAAATACAGATATAAAAATTTGAAAAACGCTTTGTTTAATGAGTTGATGACATTGAATTAGAAACCTGCATCCCATAATATGGCACTGGCCATTCTTTACTATTGTTAATGATTAGTTTTAATAGTACACTTAATTGATGTTGCTGCTCATTTTGAGGCGATTGTTGTTTATTAATCATTATCGTATTCCAAGCTAATATTATAACGCATTTTAGAATTAAACATGTTTAATTATAATAATTGTAGTTTATTAGTGTGCTAAAATTTGAATTTTCTTAATTAATCATGAACTTTTAAATTTATTTTTAGTATTTGCAATCTCACCCGGGACGTGTATGAAAATACACGCTTCCACCCTCTTTTATTTTATTTTATTTTATTCTATTTAACTCTCCTTATTATTCTCTTTCCATTTTCTTTGTTATGACTTTAAGTAGGAGATAGCAACACATTTTAGGCTTTTTATGATTAAATTTTTTTGGGCTTATTCGGACCGCAGCCTCCTTCTTTCCTAATCGTTGGAGAATCTTGTGCCAAGTAACGAAGAGAAAACTCATTGGAATTCCTTAATTAAAATTATCTTCACACAATACATACCTAAACTCATTGGAATTCCTTAATTAAAATTATCTTCACACAATACATACCTAAACTCATTGGAATTCCTTAATTAAATTTATCTTCACACAATACATACCTAAACTCATTGGAATTCCTTAATTAAAATTATCTTCACCCAATACATATCTCCACAATATTGACACCAAGTATTCTACCATAAAGCAAAAAGAAACACAAGTTCAGAATGTAAGCCATTACAACTTCAAGCAAGTTCATTTGCACATTCTTCATGGAGCTCAAACTACCCTCTTTCTCGATCCTTTTCACCTTCTTCGTCTTCGTGTTTATGGTGCTGAACATACTTATCAAAAGAGCTAAAACCATCAGCTCAGATTCAAAACTTCCACCAGGACCATGGAAATTACCCTTACAAGGAAATATCCACCAGCTTTTCGGCTCTTTACCACATCGCGCGCTTAGAGACTTGGCCAAGAAACACGGACCCTTTATTTACCTAAGACTTGGACAAGTTCCAACCCTAGTAGTTTCATCAACAGAGTATGCCAAGGAAGTGATGAGAACCCATGATGTCATCTTTGCATCTAGGCCCCGGAGTCTATTCGCAGAGATCGTGTTGTATGATTGTACAGACATTGCCTTTTCTCCATATGGTGAGTATTGGAGACAGCTGCGGAAAATTTGTATGCAGGAGCTCTTGAGCACAACAAGAGTTGAATCATTCAGACCCATTAGAGAAGAAGAGATGTTTAATCTCGTGGAATGGATTGCTTCAAATGTCGGGTCAGCTATAAACCTCACTGAGAGGATTAAATACTCGACATATAGTATAACATCGCGGGCGGCCTTCGGTAAGAAAAGCGAGCACCATGATGAGTTCATATCGATTGTTGAGGAAGCTATAAAGGTAGCAGGAGGTTTTGATATTGGGGAGTTGTTTCCTTCTCTTAGTTTTCTTGCCACGATCACTCGTGCAAGGCCTAGACTCGAGTCAATTAAACAGAGGGGTGAGAGGATAATGGAAAAGATAATCAAGGAATACGATGACAAGAAGTCAACAACCAAAAGCAGTGAAAGTCAAACATCTCAAGAAGATCTGGTTGATGTTCTTCTGAAATTTCATAACAATGGTGAAATCGGGTTCTCCCTAACATCTAACAATATCAAAGCGGTTATTTGGGTAAGCACATTCAATTTTAGTTTTCAGCATTCTATTCACTGAAGTAAAAGATAAACACATGTTTACACGCCTATACCATCAATTAACACTAGTCGTTCCAAGATATGACTTTTTTAAGCTTTCCATTTAGAGTAGTGCATTGTTGACCAAGAAAAATTATTATTTTTTTTCACCTGATTTTTTGGTTCAATTGCATGCAATAGGGAATTATATTGAATTTCAATGGCATAACACTACTCTTTAACTTTCAGGATGTCTTTACTGCTGGAAGTGAGACATCTGCTGCAGCTGTAGATTGGGCATTGGTAGAGATGATAAAGAATCCAAAAATGATGAAAAAAGCTCAAAATGAGGTGAGACAAGTCTTTAGTAGAAAAGGGTCTGTCGATGAAACCGTGTTTTGTGAGATGAAATATTTGAAATGTATTGTTAAGGAGAAATTGAGGTTACACCCTTCTGCTCCTTTATTACTTCCAAGAGAATGTAGAGAGAAGTGTGAGATTAATGGCTATGAGATACCAGCGAAAACCCAGGTCATAGTTAATGCATGGGCAATAGGAAGAGATCCTATATATTGGAACGAACGTGAGAGTTTTATACCAGAAAGGTTTCTTGATAGCTCTATTGATTATAAAGGAACAAATTTTGAGTATATACCATTTGGGGCTGGAAGGAGAATATACCCCGGCATGTCGTTCGGTTTAATCAGTGTTGAGCTTCCTCTTGCAATGTTGCTTTTCCATTTTGATTGGAGACTTCCCAATGGAATGAAACATGAAGACTTGAACATGGCCGAGTTGTTTAGTATCACAGTTAAAAGAAAAGATGATTTGTACTTGATTCCCATTGCCTACGATCTGTCACCTATTAGAAAAATCTCTAGGAGCACAAAGTAACTTGTAATTTATTATTCATACACTAGTAATTAAGTTGTTTTCTGTTTTGCCTTTTTTAAACATTATCCGCTGCTATCATTAATAAAAATCAGAAAACCGTACCTACATGCTGCGTGAAAATGTTATTTACTTTTAGATCCATAAAATGGCATGCATGATATCTACGAGCATCCCTACAAATTGAGTTTCATCTATTGTTTATCACATTTTTGCTGATTAATCAGAGACCATACTTTAGAAATCTTTGCAAACTTCGTTAATGTGAGAGGAACCATATCACGAACAATGGTTCCGATTTCGCTCTTAAACAAAGGAGCATTGGGGCCTATACAGCCCTTAAGACCTCTTTGCTACATTAAACAGTAAGCAGCTTAAACTTGTTCATAGCCAATTTGCGACTTGTGTTGAGACCTCTATTCTTGCCACGCACTCTTTGATGTTGATTCTAGAAGGGGGAAAAAAAATAATAGTAACAATAAGAACAATAGCTTTCATATATTGTAGTCTGTACCATATTAACTTTACAATTCTATAAAAAAAAAAAAACATGTATTATTGAAAAGAAATAAACAAACTTTGAACAGATAAAAGTAAAAATAACCGTACAAGTAGTCCAATTTGTATTGGTTAGCTGCATCATCCATAATACGAGTAGCCTGAGATGGTGATCTTCTATTTGGTGCCATACCTTATCAATGCACTAAGAGAAAAAAATAAAAAAAGGGACGAAGGAACATTGTAAATATTTTGGACTAACCAGAGTCTAGCCTTTCTAACAAGAAATCTCAACTACAATGAAACACTAATTTCAAGTGTAAACAAGTTCCGTATTAAACTATCAATTTATCGTTCCAAATGCATTGACTTTGTTACCGGGTACACTACCAATATTTTTGCTCTCCCATAAAATGTGCAAACATTTTACTATAGATGTGCTGAAGATATATTAACACACACACACACTTGAAAAGATGAGAGGCCTTTGTAAAAATGACTTAATAGGAAAGTCTTATTAATTTATAAAATAACTTTTTTAAAATTTTAATTTACAAAATGACTACAGAATGATTAGAAATGACTACTTTTATAAAGAACGACGGGGTGGTTACTTTTTATAAAAAATAAAGAAGGTCATTTTGTCAATTTCATTTTGTTAGATAGTCACTATAGCAAATTTTACTTGAAGAGACACCTCAATCAAGCAAACTTTTGAAACAAAAAAAAAACCCCCAAAGTCCAATTGCAGGAACCAATCCAACTGTATATTAATTTAAGATAACTTCGCTTTCGTAAAAAAGAAAAAAAAAAAACACATGTAATCTGATCTCCATTAATTGTGATACTATCATCAATAGTGTTAGTGCATTTTTTGTGTTGGCTTATTTTTGGCAAATTAGTTGTAAGATTGGTTGGCATTGTAAATTGGTAGTCCTCTTAAAGAAAGTTTGGTTGTCATGTTTATTGGCTGAAAATCAAGAGTGGACTTTCTGGAGCATTATGGCTGGCTCTTCTTAGGAAAGAATTATGGGAAATATTGACGATGATTGTCTTCTTACTGTCATTGGGGCTGGTGACCTGATTTGTGGTGTAAATGGAGGAAATATTATCATGATTGGATGTGCTTATCGTGGATGATTGAGGGGTGTGATTTTTTGATGGTATATAAAGTGGTATGAGGGTTTGTGATGATGTGGGCAGAACGTGTAATGAACACACAGGGCTGAAAACAGAAAAGTTGCATTTGTCCATGTCAGAATGAGATTGTAATGTTAAGTGTCGCCTAATGTGTTGCGACAAATTGTTAGAACACTTTTGAGTTGGTTCTTCGGGAGAAGATTTCTTTGGTTTCGGGAGGAAACCGTCAAGTTGAGTAGTGCTTGCTGATCAAGCTTTCTAAGGAGATTCTAGGCAACGGTGACATTATCAAGGAGGGAGTCATTGTGTAAGACCATTCGGTCCTTTGTAATCTTTTGAACTTAGTGGAGATATCATTGTCTGGGCGTGGCCCCGCAGAGTAGGTGTGCGCACCGAACTGCGATATCATTTTTCTGGCGTTCTTTACATTCCTGCATTTTACCTTGCTGGTTTAATTTCAGATTTACTGTTAAAAACAGTGTCACAGTAAAGTGTTGCAACACCACTTGTGACACCAGGATAAAAATAGACCTAACAATTGGTATCAGAGCGGTTCACTAACCCTACATAGGCTGTACAGAGGACTTGTATTTGAACATTTCATCAAATACCGAGCATGCATATACTAATCTTCAAAGACCACTCTCAAATACATGAATCATGATCTTAATAAGAGTTTATCTTCAAATAATCATCAATAGTATCAAGCTAAAATCATCAATTTCACCCAGAAACCAATATTTGAACCAAAACCTCAAGAAACTCATTTTTAAGAGTCTACAACCAACATGCATAATAAGCCCCTTCAAAAATCCGAATCTCAAGTAAGATTCAACATCTTAATCTCCAAAATCTTAGTTTCTAGCATAAGAAAGAAGTTACCTCAAAGAAAAATGTGTTCTCAAGTGAATAGAAGCTCCAAATCTTGGTGGTTATTTTTGGTTCTAGGTTGAAAACGAGTTGAAATGGGCTGGTTGAGTTTTTAGCTCATTCTCTCTTAAAAACCTAGGTTTGATTTTGAGTTTTGGGTGAGAAAAGGAGTGAGAGGAGAGAAGAAAAGGTTATGGTCGGAGTTCTAGGTTTTTTTGCTGAAATAGACCCAAAATGAAGTGTAAACATGCTAGAAACTAAACAAAAGTAGAGTGACCTTATAATATGACAAGTGTCTAGGTTTTTCTAAGTCTCTAACATTTTTCCTAACCTCATAAAATCAGCTCTAAAGTCTTTATTTTTCTTCTTCATTTAGGTGCCTAAAGTTCACTCAATTTGCTAAAATAGTCTTCTCTCACAAAAACTCAAAATAGCAACTAAGTCCTCAACACATTTACATAAAACCATATAATAAAATATAAAATAATAATTCATCATTAAAGCAATCATAATAGAGGTAAAATATCATAGCAAATAATCATAATAAATATAATTCCTTTTCTTCATAAGTTTAGCACATTGAGTTCCCACATCGAGCTAGTTGTACTGCACATTAAAACTGAAAACTCGATTAGCGAAGCTATAAGTTTAATAAAATCATATGATAGCTATCATAATAAAATATAATGCCAACAAATAACTTTAAGGTAAATGGAAAATGTGATGCATGATTTTAATTTATTAAATTTATTTATTATTGGCTTAAGGCTTAATTAAATCTCGGGTATAACAATTCTCCCCTCCTTAACAAATTTCGTCCTCAAAATTTAGCTTACCAAAAAGTTCTGGATACTTGATCTTCATCTCATCCTCCTTTTCCCAAGTAGCTTCCTCTACTAAATGATTTCTCCAAAGAAACTTGACCAAAGGAATGCTCTTGTGTCTTAATTCCTTAAGTCTTCTATCAAGAATCTGAACTGCTTTTTCTTCGTATGACAAATTTAGTTTCAACTCCAAAGCTTCATACGTCAAAACATGAGATGGATCAGCTATATACTTGCGGAGCATAGAAACATGAAATGTACCATGAATACCAGACAATGATGGTGGAAGAGCTAACTCATAAGCAAGTTTTCCTACTCTTTTCAAAATCTCAAAAGGCCCTATATACCTAGGACTTAGCTTTCCTTTCTGTCCAAATCTCATAACTCCCTTCATTGGAGCAACTTTGAGAAAGATCTTGTTACCAACTTCAAACTCAAGATCTTTCCTACGCTTATCAGCATAACTCTTCTGTCGACTTTGAGCTGCTTTCATCCTTTTTCGAATCTTGTCAATAGCATCAACTATTTTCTGAACCAATTCTGGACCCAACACTTTCCTTTCTCCAACCTCATTCCAATGAATCGGAGATTTACACTTCCTACCATACAACACCTCGTATAGAGCCATACCAATAGTCGAATGATAACTATTATTGTAGAACTCAATTAAAGGTAGCTTTTTATCCCATGAAGTTGAAAAATCAAGAACACAAGCTCTAAGCATGTCCTCTAGAGTCTGGATAGTTCTCTCAGATTGCTCGTCGGTTTGAGGATGATAAGCCGTGCTGAAAGACAAGCGTGTTCCCATAGTTGAATGTAAACTTTTCTAAAATGCTGAAGTGAATTTTGGATCACGATCAGAAATAATGGATACAGGTGATCCATGAAGCCTGATAATCTCTTTGATATAAAGTTGTGCATACTGATCCATACTGAAAGTATTCTGTATTGGAAGAAAATGAGCAGACTTTGTAAGTCGACCTACAATAACCCAAATAACATTAAACTTCTTCTGTGTCCTTGGCAATCCTATGACAAAATCCATGGTTACATGCTCCCATTTCCATTCTGGGATAAAAAGTGGTTTCAACTCCCCTGAAGGTCTCTGATGTTCTATCTTAACTTGCTGACAAGTGAGACATTTCTGTACATACTTTGCTACTTCGTACTTCATCTTTGGCCACCAAAAATGGAGTCTCAAATCTTTATACATTTTAGTGCTCCCTGGATGAACTGAGTAAGGAGATGAATGAGCCTCATCTAAAATCTCCTTTTTCAATTCCTTAATTTTGGGCACACACAACCTATTACCACAAAAGATCACACCCTCATCAGATACTTGAAAGTCATTTTTTTTTTTTTCAGCTTGAACCTTCTTTTTTTGATACTAACTAAATAAGGATCCGAATGTTGACTTTGTTTAATCTTATTCATGATACTTGGTCGCAACAAAGAAAGTTGAAAGCTTAGCCTTTGTTTCTTGAGAAACCACTTCAATTTCCATTCTACTTATGTCTCAAGCAAAGATTGTTGTTCTGAACCAACACCAACTGACTTCCTACTAAGAGCATCCGCCACCACATTAGCCTTGCCAGGATGATAATGATAACACAATCATAATCCTTAACCAATTCTAACCATCTTTGTTGTCTCATATTTAATTCCTTCTGCGAGAATAAATATTTCAAACTCTTGTGGTCAGAATATATCTCACAGTGCTCACCATAAAGATATTGACGTCAAATCTTGAGAGCAAAGACCACAACAGCTAGCTCCAAATCGTGAGTAGGGTAATTCTTCTCATAGCTTTTTAATTGACATGAAGCATAAGCTATCACCTTCCCATTTTGCATAAGCACGCAACCCAAACCATTCTTTGAAGCATCGCTATAGATAGCAAAACCATCAGTCCCTGACGGAAGAGCTAACACCGGAGCAGAGATCAATCGCTTCTTTAATTCCTGAAAACTTTCTTCACATGCATCAGACCAAGTGAACTTCACATTCTTCCTCGTCAAAGTAGTTAGAGAAGTAGCAATTTTAGAGAAACCTTCAATAAATCGTCTATAGTAACCTGCCAAGCCCAAGAAACTACGAACTTCGGAGACATTGTTTGGTCTAGGCCAAACACTAACAGCTTCGACTTTGCTAGGATCCATAGAAATTCCATCCTTTGAAATAATATGACCAAGAGAAGATACTTTCTCTAGCTAAAACTCACACTTTTTGAATTTTGCAAATAGCTGCTTCTCCTTCAAAATTTGCAAAACTATTCTCAAGTGTTCACAATGCTCCTCATGAGTCCGAGAATAAATAAGTATGTCATCAATAAAAACAATAACAAACTTATCAAGAAAATCCTTAAACACACGGTTCATCAAATCCATGAGAGCCGCTGGAGCATTGGTTAATCCAAATGGCATAACCAAAAACTCATAATGTCCATACCGTGTTCTGAAAGCTGTATTAGGTATATCTGATTTCTTCACCCTTAACTGATGATAGCCAGACCTCAAATCAATCTTTGAAAACACCGCTGCCCCTTGCAACTGATCAAATAAATCATCAATTCGAGACAAAGGATACCTGTTCCTTACTGTGACTTTGTTTAATTCTCGATAATCAATACAAAGCCGCATCGAACCATCCTTCTCTTTCACAAAAAGAATGGGTGCACCCCATGGAGAAAAACTTGGACAAATAAAACCTTTGTCCAACAATTCTTGAAGTTGATTCTTCAACTCTTTCAATTCTAATGGTGCCATACGATAAGGTGCCTTAGAAATAGGAGCTGTTCCTGGAACAACATCAATGACAAATTCTATCTCTCGATCCGGAGAAAGACTAGGAAGATCTTCAGGAAAAACTTCCAAATGCTCCCTAACTACTGACACATCTTCAGGTTTAAGCTCATCCCGAACTGAAGTATCAACTACCGACGCCAAGAAACTAATACAGCCTTTACAAATCATTTTTCTTGCCTTCATTGCAGAAATAATTGGATAAGAGACATTCTTTGATCTTCCACTAAAAATGAATTGATGTCCCTCTTGAGGTTTAAAAATAACCGTTTTTGATGACAATCTATGGTGGCTCTATGCTTAGATAACCAATCCATACCAAGAATCACATCAAAATCTTTCATATCAAAAACGATTAAATTCACAGACATCTCTCTCCCATTTATCATAACCAAACAAGATCTCAACACCTTATTAGACTTTAACACCTCTCCAAAAGGTAAAACTACACTAAACCCACTTTTTAGTATCTCTGGTACTTTACTGAATTTATTAGCAAATGCGGGAGATGCAAATGAATGGGTAGAACCCGAATCTATCAATACATGAGCTATCATTCCAGAAATTAAGAGTGTACCTGCCACAACAGTAGGATCTTCTTCAACATCTTCTGTCATCATTGCAAACACCCTTCCTTGAGTATTCTTCTGACCATCGGGCTTAGCTCCACAATTTACAGCAATGTGACCAGGTTTTCCACATGTGTAGCAATTAAAGGTACCATATCGACATTCTCCTCCATGCATTTTCCCACATTTAGGACATTTTGGATACTCCTTAGCAGTTGAATTATCTGTCTTAGGTCGCTTGTTTGCATTTTGTTGCCACTCTTACTTCTGTTTCCCTTTTTCTACAGTTGTTCCTGATTTCCACGGGCCATTCTTAGCGGCATAAGTAGCTTTATTCTCCAATTCTTGTCTCTTAATACCCTTCTCAGATATCATGGCCAGTTCAACTGCTTCGCTAAACGACTGAGGCCTCGACATGCTCACATCCTTGTGAATAGCTACTTTCAAACCCTTAATGAAGAAGTTCATCTTTTCCACGTCATTACCTACTATCCATGCAACAAATCTTGAAAGTCCTTCAAATTTAGTGACATAGTCATCAACAGTCATAGTACCCTATACTAATCCCACAAACTCAGCCACTTTACTTTTCTTTACTTCCTCAGTGAAGTACTTGCTATAAAACAGTTCTTTGAAACCATTTCAAGTAACATTGGTAGCAGCTGGAGTCAACTTAATAGATGCCCACCAATGCCTAGCATTATTCTTTAACAATTGAATAGCACAGGAAACTCGTTGAGCATCTTCCACAACCATGTAGTCAAAGATACTTTCTATAGAATTGATCCACTCTTCAGCAATTAGGGGATCAGGTCCACCATGGAAATCATTAGGACGCTGCTTCCAAAAACGCTCATAAAGAGGTTCCAAATTATCTTATCTTTGCAGTTGAAGGGGAGGTGGAGGCTGATTTGCATGTTGGGCTCCTTGTTTTGCCATCATGTTATTAAACTGCTATGTTTGTTGTTGAAACTGTTGAGCTTGCATCTGCATTTGTTGTCTCATAAACTCATTTTGTTGTCTCTGTTGATCAGCCTGTTGCTGAATTAATGCAGTTAATCCAGCAAACATTTGAGTCATGTCGACGTTCGGGGGATCTGTAGCATATCTTTTAGGAGGCATTCTACTACAACACCCATTTCTAACCTTTAGTTTTAAGCCAATAATAATAAATATAATTCCACGTAAATGCAATATAAAACATAAAGATATTATTCTATACAATAGAAATCATAAATATTTCTGATTGGCTGAGTTTCTTATCCAACCACTTGTCTATATGTACTTCGCTGTCTTCAGAAACATTAAACACTGGGCTCTGATACCAAAAACTGTAACGCCCCCATACGCTAAACCGGTCTAAGGCCAAATTTAGTGAGGTGGTGCTACTTAAAAAATACTTTTTATACTTAAAACAATATCATTTTTAAGATGCGGAAACTTGTGGTTGATTTCATCACAAAATTTTCTTAAAAGTTTTTGAACAAAATGAGTAAGTGTGCAACCACAAATCTTAAACATTAAATAGTTATTCAAAAGTGACATAGTAACAAAACAAAAATATTTTGAGCCCATCTATTGTTTGGAAGTACATATAAGCAAGATGTCAGATGTAAGACTTGGAGTACTCAGCCAACCTTCGAAATCATATTTCTTTTTACTCTTCGGTAACAACAACATCATCTGCATCACAAGGTAAAACTAATGAGCGAAAACTTAGTAAGTAGATTTCAAATCAAGTAAGTATCTAAAATCTCTGTGGCTAAAATCTCTTTGTTAATCATTGTTCATAAACTTTCATACTTATTCTTAGTTTAGGTATGATACAGAACTTCGATTACAAGTAAGCCTCTCTATACAGGACCTTCTCTAGTTTTGGCCAATTCTCTTCTCTTAAACACTAAGCGGGGTTTTTAGAATTTCTTTCTCTTGTGATCAACAAGAAACTTCCCACTAGCATTTTTCTCTAGTTGTCTCAAAGAGACAGTTTCTCTAATTTGGGGTACCGGTCCCTTGCACCCCTGCTTACCCAGCCTCTCATGCATATATCATACCATAAAATCTCTTAAAACATAAAAACATAATAGGCATAAATCATAATCTCTTTCAAAATAATTAATCATGAATACTCTTTGAACATAATCATATAAGAATTTCATAAGAGAATAAACTTGCATAATCACAATTCTAAACAAGTTAAGTCAATAGGTCTTGTGATGCAGTTTTGACAATGCTTTAACTCTACTTACCTGAATTTTGATCACCACTTTGCAAGCACAAACTAACTGGTTGTGGGGAGCCTTCAATGTGCTAATTAACCTTTAAAAACCATAGCTTTCAAAAGTGTGTGAAATGAATAAGTCTTTACAGGAGCGAGTTGATGAGCTTGTTAAAGATAAGGATGTGCTTAAGAAGGCTGGTGTTAACTATGAATTTCAAGCTACTAAAAATGAGAAAAAGCTGCAGGACACAAGGGTTGAACTGGAGAGCACTCAGAAAAGCTAGTTGTGATCATCATGGACTTGGTTATACTAGAGAATGCTCAACGTCCAAGACAGTATTTGTGAAGGAGACACTCGCACCTAAGCCTAAAATTATCCCCAGTAAGAAAGGTATTATCTCACCCCCACAACGTAAAGAGTTTGTTCCCATATGTCATTATTGTGGTTTAACTAGCCATATAAGACCAAGATGCTACAAGTATTTGAATACTTTGAAGAGAGGTATGCTCATAAATCCACCAAATTCCGCAAACTCAAGAAGGACACCTAAAGCAAGGATTGATGTGCAAAATAAATTTCCTAGACGTGTTTGCGTAAGAAAATCTAATTTAAGGTGTCATAGGACTTATACTTCTTTAGAAGCATGCACTAATGGTTGTGTGTGTAGTAATGGTGGCTGGTGATTATGCCCAAACGTGTACAAAAACAAGCGGTCAATTGCAGTACAATTTGAAAGGTCGAACCCACGAGGAGGTGTTAATTTGAACAAGAAATGACTAGCAAATAAAAAGTGTTAGGAAAGTAAGCAATCAAACAAAGAAAAAGAATGAGTGTTTTTGATGATTTTCTGAACAATTTAAAATGGAGAAAATTCAATAATAAAAAGTGGTAAGGCTTTGAGAATCCTCCATATGCTTTGTTTACCTATTTGGATTTTGATTCATAAATTGACTCAATTGAAAGTTTCACATCCCAAACAATCAATCGGAAAATAAATACTTGAAGAACATATGAATTAAAAATGTATTCGAGTAAATAAAATTCTAACGTTTAGAATTAGGAAAAATTATCTTATGAGAAATCTAAGAGCAACAATATACTGTTGGCAATAATGCAGTAAAAGATTACTCTTAAAACAATACCTATCAATATATAATATAATGCAACAATCACATAAAAAGAGCTTGACTAGATTTATATGAAAGTTGACAATAAAATATATTGATAAGAAGAAGAAATATGATAAAAGAAAATTATTTACTCAAATGTATAAAACTTACAAACCATTGGAGAATAAAAAATCCAAATAAGTTCACTACACATATAGGATCATCTCTAGCCTCACCTAAATACTCTAGCCTAGCTTGCACATAATTCCCATAAAATTCTAAAAAGAAAGTATGAGAATAAGAACAAGAAAATAAGAGAAAATGTGTGAGAATTTAGGCTCTAAAGAAAATCAACCTTTAATCACCTTGACAATGGTCCTATTTATAATATTTTGAGAAAGCTAAAAATGTAAAAACGTGCTGCAGGAGGGCTGAAGAGGTGGGACACGTGGCGCAAGCGAATTCGCGCTCGGGAAGAAGTGCTGTACTGGCTGGGCCCACGCGGAGGAAGGCTTGACGAGCGCGAGAGAAGAAGTCGCGCGGGGAGAGAGATCGTGCGCGCAAAGCACGCTTGCTGGCGTGGGGAAGCGGCTGGGCATGGACCACGTGGCATGCTGTGGTTGGCGAGCTGCTGCACACGGGGCCCAACCAGAGAGGAAAGGATCTGGATGATGTGCGCATGGAAGAAACTCGCGCGGGGAGCGGACGGTGCGCTCCAGGCGCTCGTTTGCGAGGGGATAGCTGGGTCCCATGTTCCTGCGGTGCAGCAGTGGATGACACGTGGCGGCTGGGTTGGGTCGGTTTGTGGCTTCTTGGCTCGGCTCGGCTGGATGATGGGCTGATGGGCTTTGGGCCGAATTGGGCTTTTCTTGGGCTCAACTTTTGGGTTTTGCTTGGTAAACTAGCCCAAATCCAATTGTTTTCTTCAAAAACCTGAAAAATAAAATAAATCTAATTAAAATTAAATCTTCTAAATTTAGGAATATTTGAAATTAAAATCACAAATTTGATAAAATAATTTGACAATTATGAATATTAAAAGTGCAAATTCGTGCACTTATCAGTTGGTCCAAGCATTTAATAGGTGATAATATCAAGTTTAAGAGAGTGTTACAATTCAGGGGGAGTAAGACTCATAGAGGACTCAGGGGGAGCAACAACTTCTAAAAGGTTTTTCTATTAGTATTATTTTCTAACTTTGGCTGTCTTTTGTCAAAAAGGGGGAGAACTCTTAATTCAATTAACCTCCTTAGTTGGTTTTCTATCTTTTATTTTGTAATATGTTCTTTTTGTTAGTAATGTTAGTTTTGCCAAAAATAGCCAAAGGGGGAGATTGTTAGTGAATTTTTTGTGTTGGCTTATTTTTGGCAAATTGGTTGTAAGATTGGTTGGCATTGTAAATTGGTAGTCCTCTTAAAGAAAGTTTGGTTGTCATGTTTATTGGCTAAAAATCAAGAGTGGACTTTCTGGAGCATTATGGCTGGCTCTTCTTAGGAAAAAATTATGGGAAATATTGAGGATGATTGTCTTCTTACTGTCATTGGGGCTGGTGACTTGATTTGTGGTGTTAATGGAGGAAATATTATCATGATTGGATGTGCTTATCGTGGATGATTGAGGGGTGTGATTCTGTGATGGTATATAAAGTGGTATGAGGGTTTGTGATGATGTGGGCAGAGCGTGTAATGAACACACAGGGCTGAAAACAGAAAAGTTGCATTTGTCCATGTCAGAATGAGATTGTAATGTTAAGTGTTACTTATTGTGTTGGGACAAATTGTTAGAACACTTTCGAATTTGTTCTTCAGGAGAAGATATCTTTGGTTTCGGGAGGAAACCATCAAGTCGAGTGGTGCTCGCTAATCAAGCTTTCTAAAGAGATTCTAGACAACAGTGACATCGTCAAGGAGGGAGTCGTTGAGTGTGTAAGACCGTTCGGTCCTTTGTAATCTTTTGAACTTAGTGGATTGATCATTGTCTGGGTGTGGCCCCGCAGAGTAGGTGTGCGCACCGAACTGTGATATTATTTTTCTGGTGTTCTTTACATTCTTGCATTATTTTCCTGCATTTTGCCTTCTTGGTTTAATTTCAGATTTACTGTTAAAAATAGTGTCACAGTAAAGTGTTATAACACCACTTGTGACACCAGGATAAAAACGGACCTAACAAATAGCCAAATAGAATAATGAAACAACATCATTACGGAAGGCATAAACAAAAGCATATATAATCCAAATTTCCAAATTCGTAACGAGAGAGAAGATAGACTTAGGCTTCGTTTGGGATTGATTTTGAACCAGTCAAAAGCACTTTTTTAATAAGTTTTGGGTTTATACGTGTTTGGTAAAAAGAGTAAAAAGTACTTTTAAAAGAATTTTTGAATTATGGGATGCCAAAATCAGAAGCAGCCTTTAGGCTGCTTCTGATTCTAGATTGTGCGGCAATCTAATTTGCCTTTTAATGAAATTTTTGTTATGACCATATTACCCCTGCTGAATTAGAAAAATCCCAAACTAAATTTTTCCAGATCTCTCGAAGAATCTTTCTTCTTTCTTGAGTTCTCTGGCGTGCTCTCTCTCTTCCTCCATTTCTCCTCTCTCTCTCTCTGCTGTCTTGGTCTCCTCTGTGCTCCTCAGGGTTTCAGGAGGCCCATGCAATTGAAGTTTTGGTGGAATCTCTCTCTCATTTCTCTATCAAACAGGTCCGTGGTGGTTAGGGTTTTATGATCTCATCGTGCGATTGTGGGATTGCCGGTTGGAGCTCTTCAAATCAAGACTATTGCCTCTGTAAGTACTCGATTGATCTTCTTTTGTCTCGATTGGTTATGTTTTCACGGAAATTTTTTGCTCTGGATTCGTTTCTCTCCATTTCGAAAGACTTTTTTTGTGAAGTTTATTTGGTGTTTGCTTCGATTCTGGCTTAGTTTAGTAGTCTGTAAGTGCTTGTGGGCTATGTTTTTTCATTTTTAATCTGGGTGTTTTTGAGTGATTTTCGTGAGAGATGGAAGGGAAGCCATGGAAAACAAGTTCTAGAGGGGAAAAACAGACTCTTTTTTTTTTTTTTTTTTGCTATACATGGACAAACAGATGCCTGGTATTTATATGATTAGGAATTATAAATTCATTGGGTAATGCATAAATTTTGCATGAATATTAGAGAGCAATTCCTTTTTGCTGGTAGAATGCTAAGGTAGTTAGGTATGTTTGATTAAATTTTCATGAACTAAGACCATTGCAGCTCATTTTTATTAATCTACTAGATGTTTCTAAAATTTGGAAATGAACAGTTAATGGAGGTTTTGTATGGTGATTGCCTTTTGAAATGATTAAGAGTAGTCGGAAGAACGCTTGTGTTGGGGATGGTGGGGGGCAAAAAAGATGTGCTTTATTTTTATTTTTTTCCCTTGGATTCTAGGCCTCTAGTTTGAAATCGATGGAAATTTGCTCTCATGTGGATGTTGGCCATTGTTGAATATATGGACGACATGTATACTTACTAGCTATCTCACACTTATGTGCATATATATATATATATATATTATTTTTAGATATATGCGTGATATGTGATAGATAACAAAATATCCCATGTACATCATCCTTTTGTAAGCTTATAAGTCAGTCTTAAAATATAAGAAAAAGCTAATTCTTATCCAAGGCAATCTATTACTTGCTTCGATTTACCGTGGCCCAGTAATATTTGGCTGCCTCCTCCAAATGAGTAAGATAAAGATTATAACATCTGCCAGACTTTCAGTTAGCATTTCCCAAATGGTGGGTGCTATACCACAAAGTAAAGTAATATAGGACTCTGAGACTGTAGATCGTTTTGGTGATTTGTGCATCAAAGAGGCGGAAAATGGACACCGTCTCTCAAATGGATTTTCTAATCTTAAATGCATTCAATGAGTTTAAAGTAGATGTTCTTCATGTCATTAGATGTTAATCATGTCATTCTCTTACACAAACTGATTTGCTTATGTGCATGTAACTGAAGGCCTATGTCAAACAAGAATAAGGAAATCTTTTAGACCTTGTGAATCCTAGTCTTGGTTCAAACTACTCCAAAAAGGAGGCTCTAATAATGCTTAACCTGGTCAGTATGCTCGAAGGCAAAATCCCGGTCCAAGCACCAGTAGTCAATTGCAACAAGGATGACCAGAATGCAACGTTCAAGGCCTTTGAGATGCTGGCACTGGACAGCCAAACTGATTTCTCTTTGTACTCCAACACAAGTCAACAATTAGGCAGTTTTACAGGTGGGCCGTGGGTGGATTCCTCTGTTTCTCTCCAAAGTAAGGATGATCATCTGGACACCTCCTCATCAAGAAAGCTTCTTTAGAATCTTTGGTGATTTGAATTTAGAGGGAAAATACTCAGAAAATGAAAGTTCTAATCGGTTTTGTCTACAATATTCCTCAGTAAAGTTGTTCTATATTATAGTGACAACGGTTTGTCGTATTTCAATAAACTTGAGAGAAAATTTACTCTGTTGCTCGCCTGTTCTTTTACTTTCTTTTGGTGAAAACAAACTTGACAGAAATTCTCTTCTGCACTGCTCATCTCTTCGAAGTTTTATTGAACGGATTTTTGGTGTTTGGAAGAAAAAATAGAAAATGTTGGGAGACATACTTAATTATTCATTTACGAAGCAAGTCAAGTTTTACTATTATTAAAAAGAAATGGATGAAGTACGAGATCAAATTAATGAACATGACTTAATTTTTTTCATGCCTCTATCAATTTTTAAACATAGAATGTACATTTTTGTTCAACAAATTATTTACTCATTAATGCTCTTTTTAGTTGTAATTATATTGTGAATGAAGAAATGAAAAAAAAAAAAAAATTTAATTATCATAAATTTATTGTTAAAAAATTCAAAATCATAACATTATGTGTTTTTAAAGTTCAACAAGTATTTTTAAATACCAAAAATAATTATATATATTTAAGTTTTATATCATGTCTATTTTGGTCATTTTACATACCCACAGCAATTCCACCTTAAAATTTACCAAACGCTATTATACTGATTTTGGAACCAGCACAGCTATTATAATTACAGTTTACCAAACACTCAGCTGCTTCTTGGAACAGCTACTTTTTCCTTCAGCACAGCTAGAAGCACTTTTTTTAAAATCCACAGCATTACCAAACTAAGCCTTATAAAACATGATAAGCAATTCAAAATAAACAAAAATGCTTGGTGTAGAGATCCAAATTAATTTTTTTTTCTTTTTCTCTCTGCTTTTCATCTATGTTCCCTTTTCTATTTCTGAAAAAAAAAAAAAAATTAAAGAGACAAGATTAATATATTGTCTCTGAAACTCGTATTTAGAGACACAATGTTTCGTCTCTAAAAAAAACTTAACAAAAAAATTCAAAAGAGACAAAACCTTTAGAGACAAGTCTTATTTAGTCTCTAAAGCATGTTTTTAAAGACCAAAATAGATTTATCTCTAAACATATCGTCTCTAAGAGTGTTTTTTCTTGTAGTGTATTTTGTCTACAAATAGTGAATTTATTAACTGATGGATAGATCTCATTGTAGTCAAATCTCTCAAAATGAATGTTGAGAGTTAAAATAAAACAAATTCATATATTCAGAGGTAACCTTTTTTCGTTTTGAAACTAAATAATTTTCTTTTGTATTTATTCTTTTATTTCATAAAATAATCTCTACGTTATAAGACCTCAATTAGAAGTTAATACATGCAAAGTATGTACCTTAACAAGTATACTATATAAAAGAATAGATATTGCTTTTTTACTGTACAACCTTGGTCGTCTATAATGCATCGTTTTGGTGCTTCATCATCTTTTTTTTTTTTCCTGTTACTTTATGTTTTGCTCTCTCTCTCTCTCTTTCTAACCTCTTTCTTTTAGAGATGCAACAATGGGTTGGGACCCGTGGGCCGGCCCAGGCCCATCCTGACATAGTGATGGGCCGGGCCGGCACGGCACGTTACTGTTCAAGGCACGGTCCAACCCATAAATACTGGTGGGCTGGGCTGGGCCAACATATATCGGCCCGTGGGCCGGCACGACACGGCCCATGAAAAATCACGGGCCAGGCCGGGCTTGGGCTGGGCTGGGCCGGCCCAGTCTGGCCCGTCTAGGCCCATAATGGCCCGTCCCAGCCCAACCCATCTAGGCCCATAATATTTTTATTTTTTTTTCTTTTTTTTTAGTAATTTTGTAAACATCTTATGTATAATTATCCTTATTGTACTCTTTTCTCCTTATCAAGGTTTTGTTCCACTAGTTTTCCTTACAAATATTTTTATTTAATGAGGTAATCGTAAATAAAATATCATTTTTTTAAACTTAGATATTTATTAACTTATTTAAAAATTCAAAAATAAAAAATAAAAAAATTTAAAATTACATATTTAGATGGGCTGGTCTATCTAGACTCATGATGGACCAATATTAGTCTTGAGTGGGCCGGCCCAATCAAGCCCCGCGGCACGGCCCGGCCTAGCCCACGCAAAATGACACGTGGACTGGGCTGGGCTGGACTGAAGTCATTCTTATACGGGCTGGCCCGGCCCGGCCCACAAAATTTGTGGGCTGGGCCGACCCGGCCCGCGGCACGCGTGGGCCTAAAGAGAATGGACCGGGCTGGACCGGGCCTGTTCTTGCATCTATACTTTCTTTGCCCATTTTATTATTATTATTATTATTTAACATTTTCCCCTTTCTTTTCTGTTTCTCCTTTTCTTCTTTTTAGCTCCTTTTGTCTACGGAAAACATTAATTTGTACCAATATTCCCTTGCCTTTTTCCTTTCCATTCCTGATTTATTGTCTTTCTATTTCAATTTTATTGCTCTTGTAGATTTCTTTAACCAATCTTAACTTTCTCATCAGAATAAGCTTATTTAATTCCGACTTCTATTACGGGTAGTTTCTTTCATTTCATGGCCAAATTAGTTAATAAATTGTATATTTCATAAATCACAAAATAATTAGACTTCCAAAAGTAAATATTAATGAGTCAAAATAACAGTAATACGGATCTTTATAACTTATTTGTACAAATAACCCTTCTTTCTATTTGAATATCTTGGTAAAATCTTTCTTTTTATTCTTCTATTCACAATCTACATGTTTTTAATCTACATCTACGTTATAAAAAAAACTTTAGTTACAACTCAGTACGCTCATCACACGTATCTCAACTATATGTGTGTTTGTATCTTCAACTCTAAATATATATTAAAAATTGGATTTGTGGCTATTATTCATTTAATGGTAATCAAAAACTGAAAACTGTGAGTTTTAACTTTTTAGGCGGAGTGATTACTTTTTAGGCGTTCCTGTATCTATCATTGGACAACCATGTTCCAAACAGAAGAGAACAGTCATTAGAAAATTGTCTCCACATATTCCTTATCTAACAGAATTAATAAACAAAAGAATCACAGTTTCAGAATGTAAGCCATTACAACTTCAAGCAAGTTCCTTTGCACATTCTTCATGGACCTCAATCTACCCTCTTTCTCGATCCTTTTCACCTTCTTCGTCTTCGTGTTTATGGTGCTGAACATAATTATCAAAAGAGCCAAAACCATCAGCTCAGATTCAAAACTACCGCCAGGGCCATGGAAATTACCAATACTAGGAAATATCCACCAGCTTTTCGGCTCTTTACCCCATCGCGCGCTTAGAGACTTGGCCAAGAAACATGGACCCTTTATGTACCTACGATTTGGACAAGTTCCAACCCTAGTAGTTTCATCCACAGAGTATGCCAAGGAAGTGATGAGAACCCAAGATGTCATCTTTGCATCTAGGCCCAGGAGTCTATTCGCAGAGATCTTGTTGTATGGTTGTACAGACATTGCCTTTGCTCCATATGGTGAGTATTGGAGACAGCTGCGGAAAATTTGTATGCAGGAGCTCTTAAGCACAACAAGAGTTGAGTCTTTCAGACCCATTAGAGAAGAAGAGATGTTTAATCTCATGGAATGGATTGCTTCAAATACTGGATCAGCTATAAACCTCACTGAGAAGATTAAATATTCGTCTTATAGCATAACGTCGCGGGCGGCCTTCGGTAAGAAAAGCGAGCACCATGATGAGTTCATATCGATTGTTGAGGATGTGACGACCCTCCTATGAGGCCGTCACCGTAACTTACTTTTAACTTGTACTTACTGGCATTTCTTAAAATTTGCGGAACATTTTTTTTTTTTTTGAACATAAGAAGGAATACTTTCATAATTTGTAACAATAATTTCAAATAAGTGAATCACTAAATTTCTTAAAGCTTTTCTTAATTTTAGATAAGATAAAACCTTTTAGAAATATCCTTCAAACTGAATAGCATTTGAACTCTTGTTTCAAATACTCTTTAAACGCTTTTCTAAAACTAGTCATTTTAATTGGCCATTTCATTTGACTTTAAAACCGATTTCGTGAGAAATCTTAAGTTCAAGTACATCTTAAAATCCTTTTAAGACTAATCATTTAAATCGTCGTGTTTAAAATTCATTTACTTGTTGTTGCATGTACTGTTGCAACGTTCTAAAACTTAAATACTCAAAACTAAGATTGTTAGCTACAATCTCGGTTTCCCTAACATACATATGTACATATACTTTTTCTTTAAACATACATAGTTGAAACTTTAAATCATATAAATATATACATGATTTTACTTAAACTTATCAAGGAAAATAATCTGCGTTAGCGGTATCCATTCCCATCTCCACCATTCGTCCGCCGCTACCATTGCCCTTCAAGAAGTGCTTGATAGGTTTCTTACCTCAAAGATGAACATATCTGATCGAGCTTTAAGCTCAGCAAGTAGGAACTATATCTCACAAAATAACTGTAAGTACACATGTATAAATATGCATGAGCTGATTATGCTTGATTATGATGTTTTATCATAGTCTTATTATCTTATCTTATCTTTCTTTCATTGGTGCCACCTTCAGGGGAATTAAGTCTCCTACCTGAAACTCTGTATGTCTGCGGCATTTATCCGCATAGCTTTTCTAGTGACTGTGAGCCATATAGAACCTTTATGTGATAAGTCTCACATTCTCTGTGGTTCTCCTGTTAAAGTCTACTATTTCTAGATGCTTCTCCCCAGGTTCATACTAATGAATTGGGGACTTGCATTTTCTTCCGTATAGAGCTTCGAAAGGTGTCATTCCTATTGACATGTAATAGTGGTTGTTATAGAAAAACTCTATCAAAGGTAACTTTCTATCCCAGTTCCCTTTAAAATCCATGACACATGCTCTTATCATATCTTTTAGGGTCTAGTTGGTGCTTTCAGATTGGCCATCTGTTTGCGGTGGGAAGCTATACTAAACTTTAACTTGACCCATTACGCCATGTACATTCATGAAATGGCTGTCTCTTAATAGAATAACTGAGTTTGATCGGCAAAAATGTGCAGATCTTGTCAATCAGTCTCTGATTATCCAAATTGCATCGTTACTATCGGATATTCTAAGCATCCCTACCACAAAATCCGTCATGATTTGATCACACTTCTATTCTAGAATGTAGATCTTTTACAATTCTTCTGCTGGATGTCGTTCTTCTACTTTAACTTCCTATCAATCAAGGCAATTTTAGCAACATCCTTCTTCTGTTAAGGTAACTAGTGGTTTGGATGAGATAGTTTGTCTCCAAAACGGCTGATCACTCTTCTTAGTCTCGATTGTCATTTCAATCTTCAGCTAAATTAATCTTTAGGATTAGTCAATCCATTGCCTAGTATGAGTCATGATTGATCTCGAAACTATTTTTAACTTGACATCGACGTAGACTATACATTTTTATCCTTCATTTGGATGAGACTCCATTATCAGATTTATCTGATCTTGGTCTTGGGTTATCGTAATAGCCTTTTGATACAACTGTCATGAAAACTCTCTAATTCTGAGTGTGATGTACTACTTTCATATAATTTGGATTAAAATGTTCATCCTTGTGGTTTCTGGGCATACTGCATAGTACAAAATGTAATACTACACATTGAATTCATGGGATTATTCCATAATTCTATAATTCTACACTCATATACCACTTAAATCTTAGAATATTCTTGGTTATTACTAATCAAGTGCTTACTTATTGGTTTGTCAATTTGTCTGAACCATTAAGAATGTGATGACTTATCTGAAGTCAAAACAATTTACTTGAACTTTCACTCTCATAGTCAGTATTCTCAATCATTATCTGACATGGTGTACCGTTAAGTCATTTCTTTCATGTCTCACAGTACCTTTAAACATTCTCAGATATACTTATTAGGCTTTTCATAGCATATCTTGTCATACTGAGATTTTACACGTCATTCTAATATGAACACGTGTACTGAGAGGTTTTAAACCTGTAGAATGCATGGCTTATTTATGGAAAAATCCATAAATAAGTAGACTTACTTATCTACTAATTCTCCTCGACATTACAATTCACTAGGCTTATATAAATTTGATCTTCGAAATTAGAATGAAGCCGCGGAAAAGTAATGATTTTCGTTATTCTTCACAAGAAGAGCATCCTCCATTGGTATTTCTTCCCCGAGGATCTTACTAAGATTATTGATCTTACTTTTTATGAGGTATCTTTCCTATTAATCCATGATCTTAATTACTTGCTCTCTATACTTAATTCCTGCATTTCTCTATCTGGATCGTGATTCGACATAGGAAATAGCTCAAGAATCTGTCATCTTAACATTTTCTTAATGGGTTTCCATTACCCAAATCGTTATCATTGGCAATAGTAGTAACTATAGCTTACTTATATACTTGTTTTGATACTTTGGAGAATCCATCTTTCCTCAATTAAACTTTCTCTATTTTTCTTCGGGGTACTCCGCCTTTCTCTTGGAGTATGAGTGAAGAAAGATCAGTCTTACTGTCCATACTTATAGAAGCTCTCTACTTTGTTCTAATAGTTTTCCCCATTGATTATGGGCTATCCTTACTTCTACCTTGTTTGTCATAATCACCAAGCAGTTTCTTATCAAAACTGTGGGGCCTCAATTTAACTATTCTCCATATATATATATATATATATATATATATATTTTTATACTTAAGTTGGAGCTTCACCTATCATCTGACATACTTATCTTCTTGCTGGAGCTCTAACTGTTTATGTTTCTATTACAAATCATTCATCCTTCAATTTTTTTTTAAAAGGATAGATATTGCTAATACACCTAGCTACATCATCTTTTCCTTTAAGGTTATTAATGTATCCTTTACCATGTGACACCCACTCAATTGTTCTGCCACTTAGGCTTTATGTGTCTTTTTAAGGGGTTTACCCTTTTCCTTCTTATCTAGTGTCGAGTTCAAACTACTCTCGAAAGTATGAACTCATTTAAGAATATACCATATTCATACTTTAGCATTCTTCCTTCTAATTTACTCTTTATATAATCGAGTTCTTAAGCTTATTTCATCTCGTGTTTACTTTCCTCAAAGAATAATTATCTTAAACTTATGACTTTGGAAAAAAAATTCTAATAATTTCTCCTTAAAATAGGTATATTTCGAAGTATTACCTTCTGTTGACATTTTTGTTCTTAAGTAGGATCATCTATCTTTTGATCTTTGTACCTCTCAGAGCATAGATCATAGTCTTAATGATATACATCCATCTTTCTTAACCTAATCCTCGACCTCTAAACTCAATAAGGTCATCCTCCCAGTGTAAAAATGATTACACCTAAAAATTCTTTCATTTTCTTTAGATTCCTAGATTGATAATAGTGTTCCCCTATTTATCATCGAGCATGGTATATATATAAAACAAAGTCCTTAAACCATTGCTACGTTTGATACCCCATTATCTTACTTTTAACTTACTTATCGTACTGACTAAACTATTAGTCCTTATTGTTCCTTTACTTATGCAAGAGATCTCCTCCTTTAAAAGGATTACATTTCATATCCTCCATTAAGAGTTTGACTTATAAATTCATAACTTCCGTCCTCAAAGTTTCAATTATAAGTCCTAATAAATCTGCCTTAGATTAGCATCACAACCAAATTTTTCTTAATAGATAAACACTATCCTTAACTGGTTTGCTCCACTCTTGTTGTAATTTTCTTCTTACAACGCATCTTGATTTGGCACGGAAATAATATTATTTCTATTTCCTTGCTTCATAATATCTAATAATGCTTCTCACTTCGATTCTAAGGTTTTTAGCTTTCTTAAGCTATGATCCCGTTTATCAAGAGATTTCACACACTCAAGTTAATCTCTTCGGGTAGAAACATAGATGAGCACCTTTATTACTTTATTCAGATCACATTCTCTATTCGTGGTCATCCTAGTATCGTGCCTACTTAGCACATATAATCCATGATTTTCTAATGGATAAGGTTATGATAGTGTATTGTCATACCCTAACTGCCTACTATCTTATGTCATCACTTATTTTCTGTCAATCGATACTTTCACCGTAAAGGCAACTTTTACCTTTAACATCTTTACCTAATGCAATCCTAATTCTTTTAGCAGATTTTAAACAAATCCGTAACTGTATTCTTCAATCATAAATAGGGTAAGAATATCTCCCCTTGAGATCGCTGTAGAGGGATTAGTTTGGTCAAAACTAATCTAGAACAGCATCCCTCAATTTGTCTATGACCTTCGATGTTCTTTTCTTATCACTTAAGCTGCTGCTTACCTTTAAACTCATTGCATTAGTTCTTGTACATATATCAAAATGAGATTCTCCACATCTTGAACCCCTTTTGCATTTGTCTTAACTAATAGTCTTTGTGAGTTACTTATCAACACATTCATAGACATAAGTACTTTTATGAGATTACTAAACATTTTAAGGCTAGCAATCATCGTGTATCATATCTTAAGTGGGTCGCTTAACGTCTACCATGAGCTGGTATTGCTTAATGTTGAAGCTATATTTCCTATATCGTATCTTGATATACATATATAGTCATCGAACGTGGCCCACATCTAGCTTGACGGGGTTACATCGTCCATCTATTTATTAACGTCGTCTTTATGCTACATAGTCATATCCTTTTCATGGATCCATGCTGAAAAGCTACGGCTAGCAACACAGTCAATGCTTCTTCAAAAAGAGTCTCGGTAGTTGTTTCTTTTCGAATAGCTGCACGTGGCTCCGATACTTTGCTTGGCTTCAATACTTTGCTTGGCTTCATAGCCCAGCAATGATCATTAAGAGGTCACCTCAAATGATCACACTTCTCGAGATATCCTCTTGTCAGCCCAAGAGAATACAATACAGTAAAATGATAGGGCGGTTAGAC
This sequence comes from Morus alba, assembly GCA_012066045.3. Classification (NCBI taxonomy): domain Eukaryota; kingdom Viridiplantae; phylum Streptophyta; class Magnoliopsida; order Rosales; family Moraceae; genus Morus; species Morus alba. The sequence continues at coordinate 3,667,841 of CP050224.2, forward strand.
TTGAATGGTCCTTGATAGGACGATCTTAATCGTGCGAACATATTAACTTTTGGTTGCTCGTTAAATAAGCGTTCGCGTCTATTAACTACTATAAACTAGTTATCATAAACATACTTTAACTTACTTGGACTATGGCGAAGCAGACACGTGACAACGTGGAGTAGGATGGCAGGATACCGGCTCTGATACCAACTGTGACGACCCTCCTATGAGGCCGTCACCGTAACTTACTTTTAACTTGTACTTACTGGCATTTCTTAAAATTTGCGGAACATTTTTTTTTTTTTTTGAACATAAGAAGGAATACTTTCATAATTTGTAACAATAATTTCAAATAAGTGAATCACTAAATTTCTTAAAGCTTTTCTTAATTTTAGATAAGATAAAACCTTTTAGAAATATCCTTCAAACTGAATAGCATTTGAACTCTTGTTTCAAATACTCTTTAAACGCTTTTCTAAAACTAGTCATTTTAATTGGCCATCTCATTTGACTTTAAAACCGATTTCGTGAGAAATCTTAAGTTCAAGTACATCTTAAAATCCTTCTAAGACTAATCATTTAAATCGTCGTGTTTAAAATTCATTTACTTGTTGTTGCATGTACTGTTGCAACGTTCTAAAACTTAAATACTCAAAACTAAGATTGTTAGCTACAATCTCGGTTTCCCTAACATACATATGTACATATACTTTTCTTTAAACATACATAGTTGAAACTTTAAATCATATAAATATATACATGATTTTACTTAAACTTCTCATGGAAAATAATCTGCGTTAGCGGTATCCATTCCCATCTCCACCATTCGTCCGCCGCTTACCATTGCCCTTCAAGAATTGCTGATAGGTTTCTTACCTACAGCATGAACATATCTGATTGAGCTTTCGCTCAGCAAGTAGGAACTATATCTCACAAAATAACTGTAAGTACACATGTATAAATATGCATGAGCTGATTATGCTTGATTATGATGTTTTATCATAGTCTTATTATCTTATCTTATCTTTCTTACTGATGGGCCCGAGTGCTCACGTACCACTTGCGCGCAATCATCGGGACGTGAGGGTTTGCAAGGTCCCCCGCGACACCGTGATTATAACTTGAACGCCTCCCTTAGGTCGGAGGACATTCTTTTTTTTTTTTTTTTCCTTGTGGAGTTGGAATTACCTCCCTTAGGTCGGAGGTCGGTACGGCACTCAACCGAGATTATTCTTATAAGTTCCTCTTGACTTATTAAGGTGTATGCAATATGACCTAGCATAGCATACTATAACATTAACTTAATTTAAGCACATATAATTCATGTGCAATTGCTATGTGTATGCATCATAACATAGCATCGTATACCATACTTAAAGCATAAACATGTATATATAACATGTGTAAATTTTTCTTTAAAATCTATTCATGCTGTAGGCGAGATTCCTACTTACCTGATTTACAGAGCTGGAATTCACCTTTCGCCAAACAGCCTATTCTCTTACTTACTTACTTCTGAAAATGAACACCCATTAAGAGTGTCAGATTAATTGTCGTTTGCTATTCTATTTAGCAACTTGTGAAGGAAATCTAGCCCTTTACTTAAGGCATGTATTCCTTTCCTTTACTGAAGGATAATTTACTATGAGGATAGATTTATTAAATCCTTAAAATCTTATTTTCCTTAATTGCCCTGAACGTACTTATGTCTAGGTTGGAAATCAATTATCCAATCTAGTAACTTATTCTCCATAATTTTCCTCATTGGACTTACTATGATATTAAGGCCCAATTCGGCCTAGAACTTATTCACGACATTCTAACTCGTAGGCCGTTGAAATTTAAACTCAAACGGAGTCTCTTAGATCAATGCGGGCGTTGGACCCACATCAACCTTCAAAATTCTACGGACCTATCATATTGGGCTCGTGGGTGCCCGTTGGGATGTTTTGCTCGAAAACTATTAAGCTTTTAAAAGAACTATCATTCAATTTTTATGAAACGATAACTCACTCATTTAGTTACAAGCACTAAAATCCCGTTGTAAAATCTCTTTTCGAATACTGACTTTTGAAAACTATTCCCCAAGTAGTTTTACGGTTAACTTGTAAACCACCGTGAAACTATGTTGTAGAAACCTTTTTTCGAAATCTTTCTTCATTGCTATTCCTCGTTAAAGTGAGGTCTAAAACCATATTATTCTACTAAACTCACATCTCGGGTTCTTTGATAACCTTTGTTAAAAACGACACTGTTTTAGTTTCGTTTTGTTAAAACTGTACAGTTTCTGAAATCTGCGTTTTACCGCATTTTAGAGTCGGATTTCAGAATTTCATTCTTCATGAAACCTTCTCGTCTCGTCGAGATCTAAAATTTTCATTTTTGGTAAAAGTTGAAATTCGGCCTCTAAAGGCCTCGTTTAGCTGAAAACAGTGGCTGCTATTTTTCTTTTGTTTACCTAGAATGCTGCAGCATTTTAAAAATGCTGTAGCAATCTCTTTTAAAACGCTGTAAGATTGCTGTAGCAATCTTTTTTAAAATGCTGTAGGTTGCTGCAGCAAATCTTTTTTTTTTCAAAACTGTGTTTGGACATCCTGTCCGTTTTTTTACAAAATGGCTTCAAACTCGGTTTTAGAGTTAAATTTGGATTTTGTTATAGTCACAGAAAATGTTCACAACATCAAGGGCTATAAGGTCAAACTTTAAAACATCGTAAAATCTCACTCTAGAGTCCTTATTTTTACGTTCAAAGTAACGGAAATTTTTCCTCTAACCGAAGTAAGCAAGCTTAAATCAAGCATAAGCATACCACATCAAACTAAGCTCAAAACTCACAAAACCAACATAAAACTCACACACCCTTATTACAAACTTATTTCCTCAAGAACCACAAATTACATTAATGGATTCTTAAACTTAAACTTTACTAGAAAATGAGAGATTAAGAGTTTACCCTTGAAGGCCAATATACTTGATTTCTCTTAGCTTCTTATTCACATTCTTCCTCCTCTAAGGTTGGAAAATGGCTTGGAACTAGAGGAGTGTAAGAAAATTTGAGAATAATATCTCTACATCTCAAACTTTACTAGAGCATAAAAAGATAGGGTTTAGAGTTTATACCATTGGAGAAATGCTTGACTAAACTCCTCCTAGAACCCTTGATCTTCTTCTTCTTCTTCTTCTATGGTTTGCTAGTGGCTTAAGGTTGGGAGAGTGAGAGAAAATTTTTTGAGAGAGAATGGGTGGTATGGCCGGATTTTTGAGTGAGGAAAAAGCTAGGAGAAAAAAAATGAAGCTTATCCTATGTTGGTTTCTTTTATAGGCAACTTGAAAATTATTTTTTTAACACTAATTCCCCTTCATCATTCACCCAAATTTTGGTTAAATTCCCCCTTTCTTGGCGAGTTGTGGAAGGAGAAAAGAAGAAGCAACTTTGCCATTAATTCCCTTCAACCACTCATATCCCATCACCTTACCATGTCATCCACTTGCACACTCAACTTGCCAATTTGGCTCTAATTTCTTAAGGTTGGCCGGCCAAGTGAAGGAACGAGAGAGAAAAAAGTAAAACCTAACCCCATCACATCACATTTACATGTAACCTTCTAGCACACTTAACTAGCCAAATTTTGGCTCTATTTTCCTATGCATGGCCGGCCAAGTGGAGAAGGAGAGAGAAAAATCTCACCTACCCTTGTACTCTTGTCTCACTTAAATTTTCCTTGAATCGAGATAAAAATTATACCGATTGTAAGGAAGTACCTAGTGACAGAAATTCTAGTTTCCGGCGGTTCCTTTTCTCTTGCTCATTTACAGTTCAATATTAATTCCTGACTACTTTGACATCACATTAAATTCTTACTTGCGTAATGTCTTGAACTGTTTCAAGTCTTGAAATTAATTCTAGACTGAACAAATTCTACATTTAACTTTTCTGCATCATATCCCAGGAATGACATTGTTTCTGATGGTGTCAAATCCCGAGCTCACATTGTACCCTTCTGTTATGGGTATTTATCTTGTGACTTTAATCTAACTGTCTGGCAATTAAGGATTTTCTCTTCTTTAAAATGTCAGTGCGTTTTTTTTTACGCTGCTAACATCATGCTGTGTTTGGAGATTCTTGAAATTAAGATTCTCAAACTATACTTGTACTGAAAATTATTCCGCCTTAAAGTACGGCAATAATTTATCCATCGAATTTACTTGATCGAAAACATAAACCTAACATGAAATATATTACAGAATTTAGGAATACAGATATTGATTCCATAAATCCTTCAATCACATAATATTTTCTAGGAAAATCCTTGGCTTAAATAAATAAATTGTATTATTTAAAGTCTGGGATTTTCTCAGTCATTACAGAGGAAACTATAAAGGTAGCAGGAGGTTTTGATATTGTGGAGTTGTTTCCTTCTCTTAGTTTTCTTGCCACGATCACACGTGCAAGGCCTAAACTCGAGTCGATTAAACTGAGGCGTGAGAGGATAATGGAAAAGATAATCAAGGAACACGATGACAAGAAGTCAACAACAAAAGGCATTGAAAGTCAAACAGATCAAGAAGATCTGGTTGATGTTCTTCTGAAATTTCATAACAATGGTGAAATCGGGTTCTCCCTAACAACTAACAATATCAAAGCGGTTATTTTGGTAAGCATATTCAATTTTAGTTTTCGGCATTCTATCCACAGAACTAAAAGATAAACACATGTTTACACGCCTATACCTTCAATTAACAATGCCCGTTCCAAAGATATGACTTCTTTAAGTCTTCCATTTAGAGTAGTGCATTGTTGACCAAGAGATATTATTATTTATTTCACCTGATTTTTTTGGTTCAATTGCATGCAATAGGGAATTATATTGAATTTCAATGGCATAACACTACTCTTTAACTTTCAGGATGTATTTTCTGCTGGAAGTGAGACATCTGCTATAACTGTAGATTGGGCAATGGTAGAAATGATAAAGAATCCAAAAGTGATGAAAAAAGCTCAAAATGAGGTGAGACAAGTCTTTAGTGGAAAAGGGTCTGTCGATGAAACCGTGCTTAGTGAGATGAAATATTTAAATGCATTGTTAAGGAGACATTGAGGTTACACCCTTCTGCTCCTTTATTACTTCCAAGAGAATGTAGAGAGAAGTGTGAGATTAATGGCTATGAGATACCAGTGAAAACCCAGGTCATAGTTAATGCATGGGCAATAGGAAGAGATCCTAAATATTGGACCGAACCTGAGAGTTTTATACCAGAAAGGTTTCTTGATAGTTCTATTGATTATAAAGGAACAAATTTTGAGTATATACCATTTGGGGCTGGAAGGAGAATATGCCCCGGCATGTTGTTCGGTTTGATCAATGTTGAGCTTCCCCTTGCAATGTTGCTTTACCATTTTGATTGGAGACTTCCCAATGGAATGAAAGATGAAGACTTGAACATGACTGAGTTGTTTGGTGTCACAGTTAGGAGGAAAGATGATTTGTACTTGATTCCCATTACTTATGATCTGTCACATATTGGAAAAATCTCTAGGAGCACAAAGTAACTTCTAATTTCTTATTCTTACACTAGTAATTAAGTTGTTGTTGTTGTTGTTTTATTTATTTATTTTTTTTATCCTGTTTTAAACATTATCCGCTGTTATCATTAATAAGAATCAGAAAACCATTACTATATGCTGCGTGAAGATGTTATATGCTTTGAGATCCATAAAATGGCATGCATGATATCTACGAGCATCCCTTCAAATAGAGTTTCATCTATTGTTTATCACATTTTTGCTGATTAATCAGGGACTTTGTTAGTTTTGTTTCGTTTTTATTTATTATCAATTAAAAACCCAAAATCTCTCCGGAGAGGAAATTTTACAAGTGATGGAAAAATTGAAATGGAAAAAGGAAAAACGTAAAAAGGAGTTTATAAAAATTCACACTTGAAGCATTGGATACTAAGTCTCCGAATCGTGTTTCGACTCAAAAACTACCAATAATGTGCCCACAAATTTTATAAATGTTCCCACAAAAATAATATTTTGCCACAAAAATTTTGTAAGCTACCATTTTTTATCATAGAGCTATGAGTCAAAATGTTGCCACTGCGTCCGTATACAGTTTATAATCTTCTTATCAAGAAGGTTATTGTTGTGTGGAAAAATGTAATGGAAACCTGGACCAATAACACCACGACACGTGGCTGTATTTGCTCTCCGTCAAGCATACAACCCTCGACGCTTCGTTCCCTCAAAGATCAGCCGCAAAGCCTGGAGATGAAGTCCAGATTAGGACGACGACCCCATGTGGCGTCGACGGATGCAAATCGCCTGGATTAAGGCGTCCGGATCCCTCGACTGCAGAAGAGGTCGCTAGAAAGGGCGAAAGAGGCTAAATAGCGCTGACGAAATACCACCGTCAACAGTTATTATCAAGATGGGATCTCATGAAAATAGGATTGAAGAAGATATGAGCGTTTTTTCTTTTTTTATTTTTTTAATATGTTTCCGTCTATAATCTTGGTGGGTGTATTTTGAGCGAGGTTTTATGGTAATTTTAAAACTATACAAATTTATTTGATTTAATGGCGGTATCCATAAATTTAACAGGGCAAATCGAATTTCCCTAATTGGCAAGGTGCGCCAAATTATGGGTTCTTTTGCCTCATCAGCATCTGAGAGAGACTTGGCCAACTTTCATGGGCCTATAATGCACCTCCAGCTTGGTGAAGTTTCTACCATTGTTGTCTCTACACCAGAACATCAACTCAGATGAAAATGCATGACACAATCTTCGCTTAAAGGCCATATCAACTCACCCCGAACATCAACTCACCCGAGTCATTAGTTTACTTCTGATCAGCTCATTCCTCTTTGTCTTTATGGTGTTAAACGCGCTAAAAAGATCATCAAAAACCAAAAGATCTTCTTCAAAACCATCTGTCAAGCCACACAAAATATTGAGCTACCACTTATACAATTGTTGTATCTTTTTGCTTGGAAACATCCCAAGGAATCGGAACGAGGAGATCCAGACATGACTGAGAGTTTAAGAGTCACAGTTAGGAGAAAGAAAGAATTCTACTTGATTCCCAGTCCTTACCTTTCTCCAAATAAATAGTGCTCAATTTGTTTCGTACCTGTCACTGCATTGCTCTGTTTACTCTGTTTTGCCTATTTTAACTCTGTTTTGCCCTGTTTTGCCCTGTTTTTGTTTTACCTATTTTGTTTTGTTTTGCTCTGTTTTCCCCTGTTTCCGAATGATGAAGTTAAAATATAGGCAAAATTATGTTGTCAATTTCCCACAGTGAAAACGACTTTTCTTTGGCAGGGACATGAAGAAACCTGTAAGGGACTTTTGTACGCAGTAATCAATGAAAATCATATTACTAAAAAAGTGATAAAGACAATATGATTCTTAAGAAAAATGTACTATTTACGTCTAAATTTTTTTTATTAGATTTCTACGAAGACCATTTTACTATTTTGAGTTGTATCAGTATCATTTTTGCTGTTGCAAGATTATGTGATAAAAGTGATAAAAGTAATATGATTCTTAAAAAAATGTAGTATTTTTGAAACATTACACACGAGTTATCATCATTACCATAACTTATTATTGTTAATTCCATCACGTATTCCGTAAAATTTTACTCTTGAATGTTTCAATTTAAAAAAAAAAAAATTGTCACGTATTCTCTACATAGTAACTATGATACTAAGACTTCATTCAAAAAAAAAAAAAAAAAAAAAAAAAAAAAAGAAAGAAAAAGGAATATGTATAAGAATATTGATTTACTTGTGGTTAACAAAATTTGGCTTATAAACATACAAAACAAAATCATAGGTTTGGTAGCAAAACGATTCTAAAAAATTGGAACACAACTCAACTCCTAAACGTGGCAAATTTTTTATTAGGAAAAAGATCCTGAAAAATTGAAGATGACTCAAAGATGTAACCACTTTTTAATTTAGAACTGAATGATGCATCATGAATGAGCATTCACCAAGTTATTATTACTGTTGTTATTATTATTACTATTACTATTATTATCATTATCATTATTATTATTAATAATAATATATTGCAACAAGTGAGTCAACGTGTCCCGTCTGGACCTTCTAAATTATGTCAATGGAGTTAAAAACTATTTACAGATAAGAATGACATAATTCTAAATCATTAAAGAAAAATAGGGAACATAAGGGGCAGATGCATGCCAACAGCAAAAAGTGGTGAAAGTGAAACAGTCACGGAAGATCTGGTTAAAGGCTCCCCACAACCAGCTAGTTTGTGCTTGTAAAGTGGTGATCGAAATTCAGGTAAGTAGAGTTAAAAGCATTTTCAAAACTGCATCATAAGATCTATTTGATGAAATAAATTGTTTAGAATTGTGATTTATGTAAGTTTAATCTCTTATGAAACTCTTATATGATTATGTTCAAAGAGTATTCATGATTAATTATTTTGAAAGAGATTATGATTTATGCTTATTATGTTTTTATGTTTTAAGAGATTTTATGGTATGGTATATGGATGAGAGGCTGAGTAAGCAAGGTTGCGAGGGACCGGTGCCCCAAATTAGAGAAACAGTCTTTTTGAGACAACCAGAGAAAAATGCTAGTGGGAAGTCTCTTGTTGATCACAAGAGAGAGAGATTCTAAAAATCCCCGCTTAGTATTTAAGAGAAGAGAATTTGCCAAAATTAGAGAAAGTCCTATATAGAGAGACTTACTTGGAATCAAAGTTCTGTATCATACCTAAACTAATAATGAGTATGCAAGTTTATGAACAATGGTTAACAAAGAGATTTCAGCCACAGAGATTTTAGATACTTATTTGAAATCTACTTACTGAGTTTTTGCTAATTAGTTTTACCTTGTGATGCAGATGATGTTGTTGTTACCGAATAGTAAAAAAAAAAAATTATTTCCAAGGTTGGCTAAGTACTCCAAGTCCTATATCTAGCATCTTACTTATATGTACTTCCAAACAATAGATGGGCTCAAAATGTTTTTTTTTTTGTTACTATGTCGCTTTTGAATAACTGTTTAATGTCTAAGATTTGTGGTTGTAATCATTTTGCACACTTACTCATTTTGTTCAAAAACTTTTACAAAAATCTTGTGATGAAATCAACCACAAGTTTCCGCATCTTAAAAATGACACTGTTCTAAGTATAGAAAGTATGTTTTAAGTAGCACCACCTCGTTAAATTCGGCGTTAGACCATTTTAGCGTTGGGGGCGTTACAGACCTCCTTGTTTTGAGCCATCGCGAATCGATTTCCAACTGCTAATGAGGCTGGGGTTGAGGGGGGACTTGACGTGGGGGAAGAAACTTCACTAGGGTTTTCTGGTCTTCTTGCGAATCTCCCTGATTCATCTTTATAACGATTCATTCACTCTACAACGTTTCACTTTTTTTTAAGTTTTTTTAATTTTTTTAATTTTTTTTTAATTTTTGATTTTTTTTTGAAACAAAGAAAATAATAATGTAGAACTGCGAATCGCAACCCCCAAGAGTGCTCTCAGGAAAGATTGGTGGGGCAAAGCCTCCTAGACAGAGCAACGTTCCCAAGAAGGATTGGTGGCATAGAATGCTAACAGGAACCAACCTCCTAGACAGAACTCTTTTAGTTTGTACTTTTCAACGTTTCCACAAAATTGCTTGAAAATTTATTTAGTTTTATGACGTGTTTTATGAAATGTTAAATGTTAGATATTAGTACCCTAAATTAATACTATTTTAAAACCTAAGGTTATACAAATTATAATAAATTAAAAGTCCTAATTTAATATCTAAATTGGTCACCTAAAAGTCACAACTTACAAAAATAAATTCTAGTTATGAAAGGAAAAATAAATGCAAATTAAAAGAAGAACAACAACAAAAATGAAAGCTAGGAAACTAATTAAAAGAAAATAAATAAATAAATAAAAACAAACGAATGCTATTTTTTTAAATAAAGAGAAAAGACACAAAAATACTAAACGAAAAAAGGATATTACAATATATACTATTTAACTACTATTAATAGCCAAAAGAAAGAAACTGTCCGACTAATTAACCAAACTGGAAATAAAATGATAATAATTATGAAAACATAATACTAATAACAGACAACAATCAACATTTTTTTTCCTTTTTTTTTGAACAAATAAATAAAAAGAAAACTTAACAAACTAATAAAGAAAACTTAGCAAACAATCGGAAAAATGAAAATTGACTACAAGCTAATACGACAAAGAAACAAAAAACGATTTTTTTTTTTTTTTTTTAACAAAATTGGAGTAACAAAAACGAAAACGAATAATAATAATAAATGAAAAGTCAAACGAACATAAACTTTTTTTTTTTTTTTAAACAAAATAAGACGAAAAAGAACCTAACAAATTAATGAAGAAAAACAAAGCTAACAACCGAGAGAAGAAAAACCAATAACTTAACTAAGAAACACAAACAAGCAAACATGCTAAACAAAAAGACTAAAATAAATAAATACTAAGTACTTATTTTTTGGGCTAATTATCTATTGAATAATCTTGTTGTTTCACCTCCCCAGCAACGGCGCCAAAATTTAATTATGTCCAAACGTGTAAAAAAATAAGTGGTCAATTATATCACAATTAGGACGGTCGATCCCATGAGGAGACGATAAATTAAACAAGAAACGATTAGCAAATAGGAAAGTAAGCAATCGAACAAAGAAGAGAAATGAGTGTTTTAATGATTTTTTTGAACAATTTAAAATGGAGAAAATTCAATAATTAAAAGTGGTAAGACATTAAGAATCCTCTATATGCTTTGTTCACCTATTTAGATTTTGATTCATAAATTGGCTCAATTGAAAGTTTCACATCCCAAACAATCAATCGGAAAATAAATATTTAAAGAACTCGTGAATAAAAATATATTCGAGTAAATAAAATTCTTACGTTTAGAACTAGGAAAAATTGTCTTATGAAAAAATCTAAAAGTAACAATATACCTCAGGGTGATATTGTAGTAAAAGATTACTCATAAAAGAATGCCTACCAATGTATAGTATTATTCAACAATCAAATAAAAAGAGCTTGACTAGATTTATATAAAAGTTGACAATAAAATATATTGATATGAGGAAGAAATATGATAAAAGAAAATTTATTTACTCAAATGTATAAAACTTACAAACTATTAGAGAATCAAAACCCAAACAAGCTCACTACACATATAGGATCATCTTTAGCCTCACCCAAGAACTCTAGCCTAGCTTGCACATAATTCTCACAAAATTCTAAAGAGAAAATATGAGAACAAAAGCAAGACAAAAATGAGAGAAAAAATATCTACACTTAAGCTAAAATTCAACAATCTAATCACCTTGACAATGACCCTATTTATAGAGTTTTTGGGTCATGCCACAAGTAAAAATCAGCAACAAAAACAATAAAGAAAATAAAACAAAGAATGTTTTCCCATTTAATTGAAATTTACAAAGCTTTATTTGGTGAGTAAAAGCTGATTATGGTGGGAAGAAAAACCATCACAAACGGATATAAACTGATGAATAATCCCAAGTATTGTGCTTGAACGGCTCGAGAAAGGGAATCAAAATGCCACATGGCGCACTTTGATTCATCCAGGACTGACGCTTAGAAAACTCGGGATAAAAATTGCTTCGGACGTGACACGTGGCGCACGATGAGTGGCTGAGAGGAAGAATGGACAACAGTTGGGTCCCATAGAAACACGTGGCGGGAGGTGGTTGGAAAGCTGCTGCATAGCTGGGCCCCACACGGAGAAGAAAGGACCTGGCTTACGCATGTGGGAGGTGAACTCTCGACCTGGGCCTGGCATGAAGGAAAAGCTCATGTGGGTGAGAGGAGAAAGCAGAGGACACGGCAGAAGAAGCCACGTGGCGCGGCTGGTGGAGTGGCTCGAATGGCTGGGCTCGGCTGTAGCTGACTGACGACTAGGCTTGTTGATGGGCTTCAGATAGGCTTATCTTTCTCTTTATAATTTTAGCCCAAATGTCTTATTTACTTAAAAAATAAAATAAATTAAATTAAAATTAAATACTTCCACATAAAATTAATTTCACAAAAATATTTAATTAAAACGTAATTTATTTAATAATTATGAACAATTTTCTTGTATTTTAATTCACTTATCATGCACTTTCTCACAAACACAAGTTTCAACTTTTTTTTGTCAAAGACGGTACGCAACTTGTGTTATGACCGCTTGGCAAGTGGTGAAACTTTTAAGTAGGAGATAGCGACACATTTTTGGCTTTTTGTGATTAAAATTTTTTGGCGTTATTCGGACCGCAGCCTCCTCCTTTCCTAGTCGTTGGAGAATTCCTTAATTAAAATTATCTTCACACAATACTTATCTCCACAGAATTGACAAAAAGTATTCTACCATAAAGCAAAAAGAATCACAATTTCAGAATGTAAGCCATTACAACTTCAAGCAAGTTCATTTGCACATTCTTCATGGAGCTCAAACTACCCTCTTTCTCGATCCTTTTCACCTTCTTCGTCTTCGTTTTTATGGTGCTGACCACACTTATCAAAAGAGCTAAAACCATCAGCTCAGATTCAAAACTACCGCCAGGACCATGGAAATTACCCTTACTAGGAAATATCCACCAGCTTTTCGGCTCTTTACCACATCGCGCGCTTAGGGACTTGGCCAAGAAACATGGACCCTTTATTTACCTAAGACTTGGACAACTTCCAACCCTAGTAGTTTCATCAACAGAGTATGCCAAGGAAGTGATGAGAACCCATGATGTCATCTTTGCATCTAGGCCCCGGAGTCTATTCTCTGAGATCGTGTTGTATGATTGTACAGACATTGCCTTTGCTCCATATGGTGAGTATTGGAGACAGCTGCGGAAAATTTGTATCCAGGAGCTCTTGAGCACAACAAGAGTTGAATCATTCAGACCCATTAGAGCAGAAGAGATGTTTAATCTCATGGAATGGATTGCTTCAAATGTCGGGTCAGCTATAAACCTCACTGAGAGGATCAAATACTCGACATATAGTATAACATCGCGGGCGGCCTTCGGCAAGAAAAGCGAGCACCATGATGAGTTCATATCGATTGTTGAGGAAGCTATAAAGGTAGCGGGAGGTTTTGATATCGCGGAGTTGTTTCCTTCTCTTAGTTTTCTTGCCACGATCACTCGTGCAAGGCCTACACTCGAGTCGATTAAACTGAGGGGTGCGAGGATAATGGAAAACATAATAGAGGAACACGATGACAAGAAGTCAACAACCAAAAGCAGTGAAAGTCAAACATCTCAAGAAGATCTGGTTGATGTTCTTCTGAAATTTCATAACAATGGTGAAATCGGGTTCTCCCTAACAACTAACAATATCAAAGCGGTTATTTGGGTAAGCAGATTCAATTTTAGTTTTCAGCATTATATCCACATAACTAAAAGATAAACACATGTTTACACGCCTATACCTTCAATTAACAGTAGTCGTTCCAAAGATATGACTTCTTTAAGCCTTCCATTTAGAGTAGTGCATTGTTGAACAAGAAAAATTATTATTTTTTTCACCTATTTTTTGGTTCAATTGCATGCAATAGGGAATTATATTGAATTTCAATGGCATAACACTACTCTTTAACTTTCAGGATGTGTTTACTGCTGGAAGTGAGACATCTGCTACAGCTGTAGATTGGGCAATGGTAGAAATGATAAAGAATCCAAAAGTGATGGAAAAAGCTCAAAATGAGGTGAGACAAGTCTTTAGTAGAAAAGGGTCTGTCGATGAAACCGTGCTTAGTGAGATGAAATATTTGAAATGTATTGTTAAGGAGACATTGAGGTTACACACTTCTGCTCCTTTATTACTTCCAAGAGAATGTAGAGAGAAGTGTGAGATTAATGGCTATGAGATACCAGCTAAAACCCAGGTCATAGTTAATGCATGGGCAATAGGAAGAGATCCTAAATATTGGACCGAACCTGAGAGTTTTATACCAGAAAGGTTTCTTGATGGCTCTATTGATTATAAAGGAACAAATTTTGAGTATATACCATTTGGGGCTGGAAGGAGAATATGTCCCGGCATGTCGTTCGGTTTGATCAATGTTGAGCTTCCCCTTGCAATGTTGCTTTACCATTTTGATTGGAGACTTCCCAATGGAATGAAACATGAAGACTTGAACATGACTGAGTCGTTTAGTATCACAGTTAAAAGAAATGATGATTTGTATTTGATTCCCATTGCCTATGATCTGTCACAGTTAAAAGAAATGATGATTTGTACTTGAAAAATCTCTAGGTGCACAAAGCAACTTGTAATTTATTATTCACACACTAGTAATTAAGTTGTTTTCTGTTTTGCCTTTTTTAAACATTATGCGCTGCTATCATTAATAAAAATCAGAAAACCATTAGTACATGCTGCGTGAAAATGTTATTTGCTTTTAGATCCATAAAATGGCATGCATGATATCTACGAGCATCACTTCAAATAGAGTTTCATCTATTGTTTATCACCATTTTGCTGTTTAATCAGAGACCATACTTTAGAAATCTTGGCAAACTTCGTTAATGTGAGAGGAACATTATCACGAACAATGGTTCCGATTTCGCTCTTAAACAAAGGAGCATTGGGGCCTATACAGCCCTTAAGACCTCTTTGCTACATTCAACAGTAAGGAGCTTAAACTTGTTCATCGCCAATTTGCGAGGACATACTTATGTATGTTGATGTTGCCAAAGTATTCCATTTTCCATTAAAAAGATACTTGTGTATTAGTTTAAACTTGTTCATAGAAAATAATCAAATTACAAGGACTCAATTGTTGTAATTTCACCATCTGCATATTCGATCCAAATGTTACTTACAATTTATTGTGTACACACGTGACAAATAAAAGACAATCCAAGTTTTGATGTTAAGCTTAAATTTGTCATTTACCATTTTTGTTGTCTACAGCGTTGTACTTTTTTTTTCCCTCGCTTCCGTAGGAAACAGAATCCAAATATTAACAGTACCACAATACAAACATCCATTGGGACAACAATGGCCACAATTGTTCCCGTCGATATTTTACTTTTTCCTGCAACAACAAAAATATCAAATTAGTTATAATCTTGAACGAACAGGTCATGTATCTAAACAAGATAACATGAATTGTGAAGGAAAAAAATAGGGAATCTTTATTATGGAGCATGCTATTTTGCTCTACTATTAGAATCAGTTGTTTTAATTGTTGGATTAATCTTTTAACAGTAAGATTTGTATAGATTAGTATTAAAAAATTTACAGCTCGCTACACAAAACTACTCCTATTTCATATCTTACTATTAAAAAATTAATCGAACGGTGAGAACACATTTCCCTTGAATGAAGCAAGACTCCCAAAAAAATAAAGGTATTTCATAGCCAAAAAGGAGGGAAAGCCAGTCCCGTATTGCAAGAAATTGTAGGGCCTTAGAAAAATTTAATTGGATGAGCCAATTGAAGACCGGAAAATGACATGAGCACGAAAAGTCTACGTAAAGGTCTAGACACACAAGCAGACATTGGCAACAATTTCCTCGATTTTCAAAGCAAGGTAAGAACATGATTCCTAATTTGAAAACTTTAAGCTGAGATTTTTTTTTTCTCCCCTCCTGGCTGATGTTATACATAGAGAAATCTCAGGACACAATTAGAAATTGGAAACGTGCCCCTGTGTTCGCATAGAGAAGAAACATTAACGGCCCCTTTAACAGATTGTAAATGAATGTAATGAAAAAGAATGAAATTGAAAACAAAGGAAAATAATAATACTGTAGACCATTAAGGCCCCATTCATTTCGTTGATTTGAGTTTAGAATTTGAGTTTTGCTACAGTAAAAAGTTCTCAGAAACAGTCACATCTAATTTTTTTACTACAGTAAAATGCTCTCACATAAAATCACATCTCAACTCAAATTACAAAATCGAATCAGCGAAGTGAACGGGCCCTAATTCTCTTTAGTATTTTGTTCACTACAAAAAAAAAATCATTCATATCATTCCATCTCTATCCCTTTATTATTTTAAAAATTCATGACAAGGGTTTTAAAGTGTGGCTATGGATAAAGTTATAAGTTTGAATCGGGCTAACCGGGCCACGGCCTGAGCTCGTCACTATTGGCCTGAGCTTGGCCCGCCCCGGCCTTAACTCTTTGGCTAGATTGGACCGACACTACGCCTTAAAATATTTTAGAGCCGGGCCAAGCCAGCCTCAAGTGCTTCGATTTTATTTTATTTTCATTTTTCTTTTTTGTAAAAGTCCCGGACCAACCCTAGAACTGTCAGGCTTTAGGACAAAAATAGACCGATCTTCTTATTTTTAGGACCTAGTCGGCCCGACCCGATATTACTTTCAGCTTTAGCTTTGGAGTATCAAATCCTACATAGCTTCTCAAAGGAGAAGAAAAAAGCGATCCTTCTTACTACACTGACACGTTGATGGTCTCTTTTTAGTGCTTACTTTTCTAGTGTTTGGCTGCTTAATAAAGAAAACTTTATTACTAGTTATTACAATATCCTTCTATGTAATTAAATCATCATGGAATTAAAAGTAAATACAGGATTAAATTAACTTGCATGCTATATAGAGACAAACTAATAGTTGTAAACGTTCCATTTCCAAGCAGCAGGCATAATTATCTACTTAAAAATAAAAATAAAAATTATTTTTTCGGCAACAATTATTTATTGTACATTTTATAGTATTTTAAAATAAAAAAAAAAAACTATTTTTCTTTTTTAAAAGAAACGGAAAGAAATTACCGGAACGTGTAATAGAACTGGGTGGTGGCGGCGAAGCTGGAGGGGACGCCGCTGGGGGCAGCGACGATGTATTTTGGCTGTAAAAAGGGTTGACTTCGTACCGAATATTACAACTGGGAAATAGAACTCTTCCCCCTAACTTCCCATTGTAGCACTTGGGAAGTCTTCCTATGGCTTCCGTTAGACATGTACCACTTGGGAAGTCTTTCTAGGAGGTACTCTAGACCTAATCTCATATTTACTATAGATCGAATATAGTTTTTCCTTTATTATTGGATATCGGTTCTTACAACTGATGCCTAAAAATTCACCTAAGTTTTCTAAACCACTTTCTAAACCTTCTAATTTTAATCTAGGATAAAAAATAGTACCTAAACATACAATAAAGGCAACTTAGACCAATATTTTATAAATTTCTTTTCCCTATAATGGATAGGAACTGTTAAGATTGGGTCATCCCTATATTCGCTAAATAAAATACTAATTCGTAAAAGTTCTTCTAAAGCTAAAGGTGATGTTGGGTAATATGTTCCACTAAGTTTTAGAGTCACTTCAGGAAACCTACCTAAAAGTTGATACAAAACTTTGTCAATTTGCCAATCATATGCATCTATATGTCATACTCTTACTTTTGCATACATATAGTTTGTTATAGCATCCTTATAGGGGATGTATTGTTGAAATATTATGTAAGTTGAGTTTCATCTTATAGGCATATATAACGTTAATGCTCTAGGAGGTATATTTAATGCTTGTAAGAACCTAAACCAATCTTCTTGTCTTTAGTTACTACCTTGAATCCATGCAAGACTATCTCTAATTCTTTTAATGTGATAACCCATTTATTTTAAACCGGATTTAACAATTAAATTAATTACGTGACATGTACAACGTTGGTGGAAAATAGTACCGTCATCGAATAAACTTAAATCATTTTCAAATAACTCAATTGCTTTTGTATTGGCACTAGCATTATCTAATGTTATAGCCATTACTTTATCTCTTAATCTAAATTCATCAACTACATTTAAAATAGTATTATATATTAAATCAGCACTATGTGAACCTAGAACACATTTAAAACCTAATGTTCTCTTATCTAAATCAAATCCTTTAAAGTAATATCTGGTTACAGCTAAATAATCTTTATTGACAAGGGTAGACTAAATATCTGCCATTAACGCAACGTACTCACTAGTCGAGTGTAAAAGGTTTAGTAATGCTTATTTTTCTTTTTCAAATAATTTTAATAAATCTTTTCTAAGAGTAATTTTTGAAGTGAACTGTGCATTAGGATATGTACAACCTTAATATATCGTTACCAATTAGGATGCTCTACAAAACTAAGTGGTTGATCTAAAGCAGCTATCATTTGTTCAACTTTCATATGATCTACTTGCGGATCGTATTTCCAAATGGGTAGACCATCGGTTGCGCAATCAAAAGATAATTGTGTTTGGTGGAGTTCGGGTCCGCTGGATTGGCTAAGCTTTTGAAGACACTTTTCAGAGTATCTTCTCAAGTGTGTGGTGCCGTGAATAGTATCACCTTGTAATTTAGATAAACAATATTTACACTGAGCTATATGTTTAGTGCTACCTTCATTGTCGATCTCCTCAATTATGTCGATGTGATCCCAAACTGTCGAGGTGCGCTTGCATTTTCTCCTAGAGGTTGCAACACTTGCAGACACAGTCGCACTGACACTCGTTGTCACCGCTTCTCCACGCCCACCACTATTGTGACCACGACCTCCAGTACGCCCAGCAAGGCTCAGATTAGTAGATTCTTGCGTAACAAATTCATTAGTGGGAAATTATCCTTCTTCCACGTTGTGTTGAGCACCAATGAGAATACCACTATAACCAAAAGAATCCATTATAAAAAAAAATAAGTGTGATTTGAGAGAGAGAGCTTTAGGATAATGTGATAGTTTTTAGAAAAATTGTGATAGAGATTTGAGAGATTGAGAGAGATTGAGAAAAATTGAGAGAGATTGAGAGAAATTGAGAGGGATTGAGAGAGCTTGAGTGAGAAAAATGTGTGTGGGATGGGGGGGTATTTATAGGGAAATTTTTGGGTTAAAAATTTGTTTTTTTTTTTTCAAAAAATTCGAGGTGCAACAACTAGTTTAGGGTTCGGCGGGTTCGGATTTGGGTGGGTTTGCGCAAGTTCGGGTAAAAAACTAGCCGTTTGATGGGTTTTTGGGCAATTCGGGCAACTCAAGCATGTCGGGCATTCGGGCAAAATTCAGGTCGGGCACCAATCGTCAGAATTTTTACTGTTTTTGCGATTTTTAGGCAGTCGGGTGGGTCGGGCATTCGGGCAAATTGGGTTTGGCCGGAAAAATTCAAAAAACATCCGGCAGACGGCGGTTCATGAAGCTACACAGCGACAGGCTCCAACGAGGTGCGCAAATTAGGGCTGCCTAAGCATGAGCCCGAATTTCCACTTTAGTTGGGTCGGCATATGGGCATGCCTGCCGAGCCCGAAAAATTCGGGAAGCAAGCCTGCGCGCCTGCCCAAAGTACCAACACTAGAATCGACATTGAAGGAAAACCCAAATTATTACAAGCTTCCCGCCAAATTATTTTCTGCAGCAAACTTTCCCTCCAAATCCATCAGAGACAAGATTAATATATTGTCTCTGAAACTCTTATTTAGAGAGAACGAGTTTTTTACCCTCGCTTTGCTGCAGGTAATATTTTTGTATTATACAAAAGTAAATGTAGTTTACATATGTATATTTACATAAATAAATATAAACAATATAGTAACATGGATTTATTTATATACATATTCTTATGGAGTGTTTCACATTTTTATACAATATTTTGTAAAATTTCTTTAAAGATAATATTTCTTACATAATTTGGATATTTATTGGTCGAATTGTGGATCAATATGTGTAATCAACTTTGCTCAATAATTGTTCTTGACTTTTATTTATTGTCATTACATAACAGATTTTTATAAGAAATTATCCTCTTTTTAATGTAAATGGCTTTGTTGAAAAACGATATGTTGCATGCACTGACTTTGGCACGATGATCTTTTTTGATTTTTTTTTTTTCTATTCATTTGCTTCTACAACATAGAAGCATTGGAGGAGTTACAAAAAGAAAAAGAGAGATTAAATGAATTAATTTATTTTTTATTAACTATAATATGTTAGAATTTATTACGAAAAATAAAATAAATAATTTTATTATTGTAGATTAATAAGCTTATGTAATCATGATTGTAATACTTTTCAAATGAAATTAGTAGGTATTGTCTATAATATGTACAATTGAAGGTTCATAATATTTATAAAGGATATTAATAAGATGATGACAATGTACTAAATAAATATATAATGAAATAACTGATAAAAAAGATATTCATATTCACATTTTTATATATTTAACATAAGTAGAATAATATTTGCATCTTTCCATGTTCATGATAAACTAAATAATGTTAAAATATTTGTAAGGATGGAAATTTAAAATTTACACTGTTATGTAGAATTACATATAAAATTACATAATAAAATGGCAACAGTAGATAAATTGAATTTATTAACGAATATTATATAAAAGAATGAATTAGCGTATGCATTTGCGTTTTCTAAACTTCTCCCTTCACAAATGAACAAACAAATTAAAAATAATCTATAATAAGATTTTGCTGCATAAGATTTATAAGCAGGATAAAGAATAGAAATATGACATGCATGAAAGTATGAATAAGTAATGAAAAATAGAAGATCAAAGGTAAATAGAAATGAGTTAGGAAATGTTGAGGGGTCTAAACGAACAAAAAGAAATGAATGATAAAATCAATTAGGAATTGAACAAATGAAAGGAAAAAAAATTAAAGAAAAGAATCCTGATTTGTTTTTAACACAACGATGAAGGCTCATAAACATAATATTTTCAATGATGAATAAAGGAGCTCATAGATTTGTGACCATTTTGTGGCTGCCAATTGTGGGCAACAGCACAAAAGCACAAACATTGGCACAATATTATATCCATCATAAGAGTTGTAACGCATATATTGTAAGTAATGATTTGAAAAACTAAGATGTTGATTTGTCTATAAACTGTCAGGTAACTTGAACAAAAAAAAAAAAGAAAAAGCAATGATATGATTTTATTTCTTTAAGCTTTTTTTTTTTTTTTTTTTTCTTTCATGGAGAAAATAATTAAAAGAATAAAGGCCAACCATAACGACTGCATTAGAGGAAGACAAAGGAAGAAAAGGAGAAAATGAAAATGGCAAAAAAGACAAAGATTGAGAAAGAAAAGGATCTTGATGTTCTACATTCATAAAATGAGTGGAAAGCCCACAACAAAGGCAAAGAAGGCATAAGAAGACAGAAGGAAAAGCATCCGCCCACAACCGGGCCATAAAAGACTAAAATACCCAGCACTACACATCGAAGAAAGAATTGAAAAGGCCAAAATCGTCACTCCACTGTACGGGGAACAAAAAACTGAGTCTATGTGAACAGTGATCCACACTTTTCCTTTAGTATATGTAATAATAATAATATGTAAATTTTTTTTTACCAAGGCAGAGGCATGGAAAAGGGAAAACGATTGGATTAGAGAAAGAGAAGCATGAATAAGTAATTTGGAATTTTAAGGCAAACCGAAGAAGGAAGGAATAGGTTGAGTAAAAATTGAAATAGAAAAGACATAGCCATAGTACTTTTTGGACAAATCAAACAAACTTTAATATGTGAAAATTGAGGATGATCATCATTGCCAATATACATGTACATGTCTACGTGTGAATTAGGAAATAATAAAGAAAACACCTAATACACCATAAGTATTTATTTATAGAGGAAAAGACAAAATAAGTAAATGTTACCAATATTCATTAAAAACAGCAAGAAATGATTTTCTCTTTTTTAAATAGGTAATATGTATCAATAATGTAAGATAGGCTCATATGGATGCCAATAATGATGAACAAACCACACATATTAACATTGTTATAGAACATTACTACATCTATTGTCAACAACATTTATTAAAAATGTAGGAATAAGTGGTCTTAATAATACCTCAGTGCTGCAAATAACACTCTAAATGGGAAAGGTGGACCAACCAAGGCTGAAGCTTGAGAAAACAATAGAGCAAAAGCAATGCAAAACAATAGATAATAGGAGATCTAAAAAAAATGTATATAAGTAAGTGAGTGGAAAAATGAATAAATAGAAAAAAGAGGAGAACAAAAAGGGGGCAAAAAGACTGGAAAAAAAGGGCAAAAGAAAAGGGGAAGATTGAAAACAAATTCATAGAATATGAATATTATAATGTTTTTATATAGCAATTATGGCTCAGGTACTCAATTTTTCATTAACGTGTGTTGAACAAATAAATTTATATGTTTATAGGCACTGTATGGCTACCTACTATGGGCAACTGTATAAATTCACTAAAATTTGATAAGATATTCAATCCATCACACTGGTTATAATGTATGTGCCATAAAGAATAAGTAATCTGAGTAAGATATTGACTTGTCCAAGAACTACCTGGTGAGTGAGGAAAAAGAAAAGAAAAAACATATAGGAAGAAAAAAAAAAAAAAAAAAAAGAAAAGAAAGATGCTAAATATTACATATATAAAGTAAAAGGAGAATAAAACTAAATAAAAAATATAGGTTAAAATAAAGCAAAAGGAAGAGAAAAGTAAAAGAGAAAGGAAAAGGCATTAAAAAAAAAAAAGAATAACACATTTATAAAAGAAAGTATTATATAAATAAATAAATCTCAATTATAATAGTTGGGGTAAAAATATCAAAAATTAACGATAATACAAAATCATGGAAAAGTGTGATAGGTAACGAAAAGTACTTTAAAAAAGTAGGATTTACTAACAAACAAAGTAATATATATAACATTTGGATTGAATACTGATCCAAATAATAAGGAAAAAGACATGGCAAAAGATTTTGAATGAAAGAACGTAGAAAAACGTAGGACAAAATGAAAAAACCACATTCATGCCAATTTTTGGACAAATTATATCAAACTCAAGGTGTCAAAGTTATTTATAATTATTATTGCCATGAAAAAATAAGAAAAGGAAGGGAAGAGCAATCAGGGGAATAAAAAAAACGCGAAAGAAAGGAACAGGGAAAGAGAAAAAAAAAAAAGGAGAATTAGTTGCGAAAGATATAAAGTAAAGCATCAAAGAAGAAGATAACGAACCTGTAAAGAATATGAACTAAATATCATGGATTAGCAACCAAAATACTATAATGCATAAACATAAAATAGTGAAGGGAGAAACCGAAAGGTGGAGGAAAAAATTAAAAATTAAAAAAAAGTAAAAAATTGAAATTTAAAAACAACCATAGAGGAAAACCTTTAATATATATATATAGAACAACTATGGAACAAAGCAGGTAATGAAAAGGGGAAAAAAGGGTAAAAAAAAAGATAAAGAAATTGAAGCAGGAAAAGCTAAAAAAAAAAAAAAATTCAAAATAACCAAAAACTGTGAACAAAAAATTCTAATAAATATAGAAAAATTAATAAAAATACCATAAAATCCCAAATTTACACCTAAAGCCCATCGAAGATGTGAAGACAATGAAATTACAGAGGAAAAGCCAAAAAACTCCCACAAAAATAAAACAACGGAACAAAATGAAAAGGAAAAAAGAAGAAGGAAAAAAACTTCCAGCAAAAACAAAGGAACAAAACATAATGAAATGAGAAGAAGAAAGAGAGAAAAAAAGGGGGGGGGGAATTCGCCACTGGTTTTATCAATTTGCAAATTCTTCCTCAGTTAGTTAAAAGAATGAAATTGGCCGATATTATGACAATACTAGGTAGCAGAGAAAGAAATGAAAGGAGAAAAGAGTAGTCAGACAACATAGCGCAAAATAAACAATGTAACAAAACGGAATCAAATGAAAAGAAGAAGCAAAGGAAAAAAAAAAGAGCAAAAACGACGCATGAGGAAGAAATGAAAGGAGAAAAGAGTAGTACAGCAACATAGCGCAAAATGATGATAAGGCCCATGGCAAAGGCAAAGGAAATGAAAGGAAAAGAAAGGACCAGAAGCTTTCCATATCGGTAGGAAAAAGACGAAAAAGGCCACACAAAAGTGAAGAAACAAAAGAAAGAGCAAGGGCAAAAGCGTCACAACACTATTGTAAAAATAGTAAATTAAGTGCGGATAGACAGTGCACAGGGGGTTTCCTTTAGTATATAATAATAATGTTTCGTCTCTAAAAAAAAAAAAAAAACTTAACAAAAACATTCAAAAGAGACAAGTCTTATTTAGTCTCTAAAGCATGTTTTTAAAGACCAAAATAGATTTATCTCTAAACATCTCTAAGGCAGGAACTACCATTCTAACCCTTCTCAGGGGATTTCATCCACAAACGCAAAGTTTATGGCTGACCGATATTGTTCATCATCATTTAGCTATTGCAATCATTTTTCCTATTGCTGGTCATATGTATAGAACTAATTTCGGGATTGGGCACAGTATCAAAAATCTTTTAGAAGCACATATTCTGCCGGTGGTTCGCGGATTTGAGTTTTTAATTCGAGCTGAGATGTAACATTTTATGAAAGCCTTTTACTGTAGTAGAAAAAATTAGATGTGACATTTTCTCGAGAACTTTTCTTTGTATAAACCTAAAACTGAAAACTCAAATTGGTGAAATGAACGAGGCGTAAGAGTGTTTATTCTTGTAGTGTACTCGTGCTACCCATTTTGTCTACAAATAGTGAATTTATTAACTGATGGATTGATCTCATTGTAGTCAAATCTCTCAAAATGAATGTTGAGAGTCAAAATAAAACAAATTCATATATTCAGATTTTTCTTTCGTATTTATTCTTTTTATTTCATAAAATAATCTCTACCTTATAAAACTTCAATTAGAACTTAATACATGCAAAGTATGTACTTTAAAAAGTATACTATATAAACCAGTAAATATTGCTTTTTTACTGTACAACCTTGGTCGTCTATATAATGCATCGTTTTGGTGCTTCGTCATCTTTTTTTTTCCCTGTTACTTTATGTTTTGCTCTCTCTCTCTCTCTCTCTCTCTCTCTCTCTCTCTCTCTCTCTCTCTCTCTCTCTCTCTCTCTCTCTCTCGTTCTCTTTCTAACCTCTTTCTTTGCTCATTTTATTATTATTATTATTATTTTTTGACATTTTCCCCTTTCTCTTCTGTTTTTCCTTTTCTTCTTTTTAGCTCCTTTTGTCTACGGAAAACTTTAGTTTGTACCAATACCCTTGCATTTTTCCTTTCCATTCCTGATTTATTTTCTTTCTATTTTAATTTTATTGCTCTTGTAGATTTCTTTAACCTATCTTAACTTTCTCATCAAAATAACCTATCTTAACTTTCTAAAAATTCAACCAGCCCATTTCAACTCATTTTTCATCCTAGAACCAAATATAACCATCAAAGTTTTGAGCTTCTATTCACTTGGGAACAAGTTTTTCTTTGAAGTAGCTTCTTTCTGATGTTAGAAACTAAGATTTCAGAGATTAAGATGTTGAAATCCTACTTGAGATTCATATTTTAATGTGGCTTATCATGCATGTTGGTTGTAGACCCTTAAAAATGAGTTTCTTGAAATTTTGGCTCAAATATTTATTTCTAGGTGAAATTAATGATTTTAGCTTGATATTACTGGTGATTATTTGAAGATAACCTCTTATTAGGATGACGATTCATGTATTTGAGAGTGGGTCGTTGAAGATTAAGATCTGCATGCTAGGTATTTGTGAAATGTTCAAATATAAGTCCTCTGTACAGCTTATGTAGATTCTGTTTTCGTGCTATATATATTTATGATTTTGTCTTATCTTATAGTTTTCTACTAAATTATAGATCTCAAGCTTTATGTGAGTTTTTGAATCACTCTAAATAGATTTTTCTACATTTAGTTATGAATTTGATAAGCTCAGCTAAAAAGCTGTCATTTTCCTGACGAGATTATACTTCAATTCGGATTTCGGGCTGTTTTTGGTTAGTTTGAAAAATCTGAAGGATAATATGAATGTGATTTTTGAAAGCTATAGTTTTCAAAGGTCAATTAGCACATTGAAGGCTCCCCACAACCAGCTAGTTTGTGCTTTCAAAGGGTGATCGAAATTCAAGTAAGTTGAGTTAAAGCATTTTTAAAACTGCTTCACAAGACCTATTTGACGAAATAACTTGTTCATAATTGTGATTTTGCAAGTTTATTATTTTATGAAATTCTTATATGATTATGTTCAAAGAGTATTCATGATTTATTATTTTGAAAGAGATTATGATATTTGCTTATTATGTTTTTATGTTTTAAGAGATTTTATGGTATGATATATGGATGAGAGGTTGGGTAAGTAAGGGTTAGAGGGACTGGTGCCTCAAATTAGAGTAACTGTCTCTTTGAGATAACTAGAGAAAAATGCTAGTGGGAAGTCTCTTGTTGATCACAAGAGAAAGATATTCTAAAAATCCCGCTTAGTGTTTAAGATAAGAGAATTGACCAAAATTAAAGAAGGTCCTATAAAAATAGGCTTACTTGGAAACAAAATTCTGTATCATACTTAAACTAAGAATAAGTATGAAAGTTTATGAATAATGTTTAACAAAAAGATTTCAGCTATGAAGATTTTAGATACTTACTTTATTTCGAATCACTTACTGAGTTTTTGCGCATTAATACACCTTAATCAAGCAAACTTTTGAAACAAAAAAATACCCAAAGTCCAATTGCAGGAACCAATCCAACTACATATTAATTTAAGAAAAATTTTCACTTTCGTAAAAAAAAAAAAAAAAAAAACATGTAATCAGATCTCCATTAATTGTGATGCTATCATCAATAGCCAAGAAGGAAACAGAATAATGAAACAACATCTTTACGGAAGGCATAAACAAAAGCATATATAATCCAAATTTCCAATTCGTAACGAGAGAGAAGACAGACTAATAAAACAAGATAAGGAATTCAACATAAACAAAAATGCTTGGTGTAGAGACCCACATTATTATTTTTTTCTTTTTCTCTCTGCTTTTCATCTATGTTCCCTCTTCTATTTCTGAAAAAAAAAAAAAAAAAAAAAAAAAAAAGAAAAAAATATTATAGAGAATAAGCAAAGAAAAAGCCCATGAAACAAAAGGTGAAAAAATTAAACCACAGGAATCGACATTGAAGAGACAACCTTTAGAGACAAGTCTTATATATTTAGTCTCAGAAGCATGTTTTTAAAGACCAAAATAGATTTATCTCTAAACATATCGTCTCTAAGAGTGTTTTTTCTTGTAGTGTACTCGTGCTACCCATTTTGTCTACAAATAGTGAATTTATTAACTGATGGATAGATCTCATTGTAGTCAAATCTCTCAAAATGAATGTTGAGAGTTAAAATAAAACTTTTGGTTCATATATTCAGAGGCAACCTTTTTTCTTTTTAAAACTAAATAGTTTTTTTTTTGTATTTATTCTTTTTATTTCATAGAATAATCTCTACGTTATAAAACTTCAATTAGAACTTAATACATGCAAAGTATGTACCTTAACAAGTATACTATATAAAAGAATAGATATTGCTTTTTTACATTACAACCTTGGTCGTCTATAATGCATCGTTTTGGTGCTTCATCATCCTTTTTTTTTTTTTTTCCTGTTACTTTATGTTTTGCCCTGTTACTTTATGTTTTGCTCTCTCTCTCTCTCTCTCTCTCTCTCTCTCTCTCTCTCTCTCTCTCTCTCTCTCTCTCTCTCTCTCTCTCTCTCTCTCTCTCTCTCTTGTTGTTCTCTTTCTAACCTCTTTCTTTGCCCATTTTATTATTATTAGTATTATTATTTAACATTTTCCCCTTTCTTTTCTGTTTCTCCTTTTCTTCTTTTTAGCTCCTTTTGTCTACGGAAAACTTTAATTTGTACCAATATTCCCTTGCCTTTTCCTTTCCATTCCTGATTTATTGTCTTTCTATTTCAATTTTATTGCTCTTGTAGATTTCTTTAACCAATCTAAACTTTCTCATCAGAATAAGCTTATTTAATTCCGACTTCTATTACGGGTAGTTTCCTTCATTTCATGGTCAAATTAGTTAATAAATTGTATATTTCATGAATCACAAAATAATTAGACTTTCAAAAGTAAATATTAATGAGTCAAAATAACAGTAATACGTATCTTTATAACTTATTTGTACAAATAACAGCAATACGTATCTATTTGAATATCTTGGTAAAATCTTTCTTTTTATTCTTCTATTCACAATCTACATGTTTTTAATCTACATCTACGTTATAAAAAAACTTTAGTTACAACTCAGTACGCTCATCACACGTATCTCAACTATATGTGTGTTTGTATCTTCAACTCTAATTATAATCCTTATCTTAAATCTTAAATATATATTAAAAATTGGATTTGTGGCTATTATTCACTTAATGGTAATCAAAACTGAGAACTGTGAGTTTTAACTTTTTAGGCGGAGTGATTACTTTTTAGGCGTTCCTGTATCTATCAATGGACAATCACGTTCCAAACAGAAGAGAAAAGTCATTAGAAAATTGTCTCCACATATTCCTAACAGAATTAATAAACAAAAGAATCACAGTTTCAGAATGTCAGCCATTAAAACTTCAAGCAAGTTCCTTTGCACATTCTTCATGGAGCTCAATCTACCCTCTTTCTCGATCCTTTTCACCTTCTTCGTCTTCGTGTTTATGGTGCTGAACATACTTATCAAAAGAGCCAAAACCATCAGCTCAGATTCAAAACTACCTCCAGGGCCATGGAAATTACCAATACTAGGAAATATCCACCAGCTTTTCGGCTCTTTACCACATCGAGCGCTTAGAGACTTGGCCAAGAAACATGGACCCTTTATGTACCTACGACTTGGACAAGTTCCAACCCTAGTAGTTTCATCAACAGAGTACGCCAAGGAAGTGATGAGAACCCATGATGTCATCTTTGCTTCTAGGCCCAGGAGTCTATTCGCAGAGATCGTGTTGTATGATTGTACAGACATCGGCTTTGCGCCATATGGCGAGTATTGGAGACAGCTGCGGAAAATTTGTATGCAGGAGCTCTTAAGCACAACAAGAGTTGAGTCTTTCAGACCCATTAGAGAAGAAGAGATGTTTAATCTCATGGAATGGATTGCTTCAAATACTGGATCAGCTATAAATCTCACTGAGAAGATTAAATATTCGTCTTATAGCATAACGTCTCAGGCGGCCTTTGGTAAGAAAAAGCGAGCACCATGATGAGTTCATATCGATTGTTGAGGAAGCTATGAAGGTAGCAGGAGGTTTTGATATTGTGGAGTTGTTTCCTTCTCTTAGTTTTCTTGCTGCGATCACTCGTGCAACGGCTAAACTCCATTCGATTAAACAGAGGGGTGAGAGGATAATGGAAAAGATAATCAAGGAACACGATGACAAGAAGTCAACAACCAAAAGCATTGAAAGTCAAACAGATCAAGAAGATCTGGTTGATGTTCTTCTGAAATTTCATAACAATGGTGAAATCGGGTTCTCCCTAACAACTAACAATATCAAAGCGGTTATTTGGGTAAGCATATTCAATTTTAGTTTTCAGCATTCTATCCACAGAACTAAAAGATAAACACATGTTTACACGCCTATACCTTCAATTAACAGTAGTCGTTCCAAAGATATGACTTCTTTAAGCCTTCCATTTAGAGTAGTGCATTGTTGACCAAGAAAAAATATTATTTATTTCACCTGATTTTTTGGTTCAATTGCATGCAATAGGGAATTATATTGAATTTCATTGGCATAACAGTACTCTTTAACTTTCAGGATGTCTTTTCTGCTGGAAGTGATACATCTGCTACGGCTGTAGATTGGGCAATGGTAGAAATGATAAAGAATCCAAAAGTGATGGAAAAAGCTCAAAATGAGGTGAGACAAGTCCTTAGTAGAAAAAGGTCTGTCGATGAAACTGTGCTTAGTGAGATGAAGTATTTGAAATGTATTGTTAAGGAGACATTGAGGTTACACCCTTCTGCTCCTTTATTACTTCCAAGAGAATGTAGAGAGAAGTGTGAGATTAATGGCTATGAGATACCAGTGAAAACCCAGGTCATAGTTAATGCATGGGCAATAGGAAGAGATCCTAAATATTGGAACGAACCTGAGAGTTTTATACCAGAAAGGTTTCTTCATAGCTCTATTGATTATAAAGGAACAAATTTTGAGTATATACCATTTGGGGCTGGAAGGAGAATATGCCCCGGTGTGTCGTTCGGTTTGATCAATGTTGAGCTTCCTCTTGCAATGTTGCTTTACCATTTTGATTGGAGACTTCCCAATGGAATGAAACATGAAGACTTGAACATGACAGAGTTGTTTGGTATCACAGTTAGGAGAAAAGATGATTTGTACTTGATTCCCGTTGCCTACGATCTGTCACAGTTAAAAGAAATGATGATTTGTACTTGAAAAATCTCTAGGAGCACAAAGTTACTTGTAATTTATTATTCATACACTAGTAATTAAGTTGTTTTCTGTGTTGCCTTTTTTAAACATTATCCGCTGCTATCATTAATAAAAATCAGAAAACCATTACTACATGCTGCGTGAAAATGTTATTTGCTTTTAGATCCATAAAATGGCATGCATGATATCTACGAGCATCACTTCAAATAGAGTTTCATCTATTGTTTATCACCTTTTTGCTGTTTAATCAGAGACCATACTTTAGAAATCTTGGCAAACTTCGTTAATGTGAGAGGAACATTATCTCGAACAATGGTTCCGATTTCGCTCTTAAACAAAGGAGCATTGGGGCCTATACAGCCCTTAGGACCTCTTTGCTAAACTCAACAGTAATCAGCTTAAACTTGTTTATAGCCAGTTTGCGAGGACATACTTATGTATGTTGATGTTGCCAAAGTATTCCATTTTCCATTAAAAAGATACTTATGTATTAGTTTAAACTTGTTCATAGAAAATAATCAAATTACAAGGACTCAATTGTTGTAATTTCACCATCTGCATATTCGATCCAAATGTTACTTACAATTTATTGTGTACACACGTGACAAATAAAAGGCAATCCAAGTTTTGATGTTGAACTTAAATTTGTCATTTACCATTTTTGTTGTCTACAGCGTTGTACTTTTTTTTCCCTCGCTTCCGTAGGAAACAGAATCCAAATATTAACACTACCACAATACAACAAAAATATCAAATTAGTTATAATCTTTGTAGTTGTTTTAGAAAAGAAAAGAAACAAAACAATGCTTTCCTGTGTTTAAGAAATATTACTGCAGTGTAAATCTAATTGAGAGCAACGCATTTTGAAGCAAAAACTGAATGATTCATTAACTTCAGAAACATTACAATTTATAACTTGATGAACAACAGCCCACTAACATCATGGTCCTTAACTTGTGCCATGATAACAAACATGCATAACTGAAAATCAGCAACTTCCTAAAAGCTAATTACGACTACTTTGAATGATTCAAAATAAATAAAAATCTTCAGTAATGTGGCAGCACATCTAACCACTTCTACAACGTGGCAGCCATCCTAAACACTTGCCTAACACTCCTTGTTTAGATGCTGCACATTCCAAGTGTCTTTCTGAAAAATTCAAACTTGTTGACTGGCAGAGGCTTTGTGAAAATATCAGCAACCTGATCTTCTGTTTTGCAGTAGAAAATAACCACAGCTCCAGCCTTTTGTATTTCCCTCAGAAAAATAACTTGATGTTAAAATGCTTAGTTTTCCCGTGAAACACAGGGTTATGAGAGATAGCAATAGCAGCTTGGTTGTCAACATGAATCACCGTGCTTTCCTTCTGCTCTATGTTAAGATCAAGTAAAATCTTTCTTAGCCACATAGCTTGATTCGCTGCAGCTGTGGCTCCAATAAACTCTGCTTTAGCTGTAGATTGAGCTACAATTTCTTGTTTTTTCGAGCTCCAAGAGAAAACACCAGAACCAAGTGTAAAACAGTAGCCTGAAGTGCTCCTCATATCATCAATGGAACCCCCCCAATCACTGTCTGAAAAACCAGCCAGCTTGAACTCTTTGCTTCTTGTGAATTTGATGCCAAAATCACAGGTACCTTAATTTGACATATCTAATCACTCTCTTTGCAGCCTTGAGATGCATTTCACTTGCACAATGCATGAACCGAGACAAAATGCTTACAGCATTCAAGATGTTAGGCCAAGTTGCTGTAAGATACATCAAGCAACCAATCATGCTTCTGAAATATGCTTGATCAATCTTATCAGTTCCATCTTCTTTGTTGAGCTTTTCCTTCTGGTTCATTGGTGTGTTCATTTCTTTGCAATCATCGAGTTTGAACTTCTTTAAGATCTCTTTGGCATATTTCTTCTGACAAATAAAGATTTCATGTTCATCTTGTTTGATTTCCATTCCAAGCAAAAAAAGTCATCAAACCGAGATATGTCATCGCAAAGACCACCATCATCTCTTGCTTGAACTTCTCCACAAGACTTGTGTTGTTTCCTGTCACGAGCAGATCATACACATACAGTGAGATAATAAGAATGTTAGCTCTAATGTGCTTGACATACAATATTTTCAGATAAGCTTTAAGAATGGATATGCATAATTATTGCATATGTTATGACCTATTGATACTTGTTGACCGAAAGGTCATTAAGTTTGTTCGTGTTGTAGGAAGCACAGGTAAGCCACCGGCTCTCTAAAACTTGATGTTGGGCATGCAAAGAGGGTGTAGCAGTGAAATGTGGGCAAGTGGGTGGTGGACGCATCACGTGTTTTGTAAACACTGCTGAACTTTAAATGTAAAATAAAATAGTGTGTTATGTATTTGATGACTAGTGTAACAGAATGTTGTCAGAATGCTACATCATTTTAACGTACATGGTAAGAATATAATTTTAAGAAGTTATAATTAGGGTCGTCATAGAGGTTAAGAAGATGATGACCAAAACTTAGGGTCGTCACATAATGTTTAAAATAAAATAATTTAAACTTGTCCGTAATTATAAATTAAAGTTGATATCTTTAATTTAAAATTAATAATGCGGTTCATTACATTCTGAATGAAACAATCTTATTCTAGAGTATTCAATATTAGTCAATGATGGTCATATATGAATTAATCTTAATTCTGAGTAATTAATAAACTCATATTTATGATATTATGTTCTTTGACATATTGAATAATGACACATGTGAAGAGTGTCAAAGTCTTGGTATATTGGGAGCATAGTAAAAATAAATAGCCATGAATATTAATTTACAAGATGAAATCCATTCCTTCATAATGAAGTAGATGCGCGGTACTCATAAGTGTTGATTCGGGGCTTGAATAATAAGAGCGCTCAATTTTATGATTGGATCATAAAATATATTATTTATTAAAGGATCAATGGTACTTGTGGAGAAAGATATAATTAAAGAGGTTAACGGAAAGCACTTAGCTTTAATTATGAACCGTTATGGAGGAATTCGTATGTAGTGACTATATCAATGGACAACACAAATTCCGTGAACATAATTATTTTTATTATTTTAAGAGTGCAATTTCAAATTTATAGTGGAGTAATTTGGAATTAATAATTTTGATATATTAATTAAGGTGTTAATTAATTGTCAAAATTATTGGAGCTTCAAATAATAATGTTTATAGTTAATCTCAATGGCTCCATAAAATTAATGTGAACTGAATATATCATATTGGGTTATGATTATTAATTTAGAATTAAGAATTCTAAATACACATATATTAATTAATTTGATTAATTAATATTAAAATTAATTTAAAATTGTTTTAAATTAATTTGGATGAATTTAATTATTTTTTTATAAAAAGGGAATTTTCTTTTACTCTCCACGTTTTCTCCCTTTTCACTCTCCCCGTTAATGTGTGTGTGTGTGTGCGTCTATATACTTTTAATACGGAAATGGAGTAAATGTGCGGCTGCCATCATATACTTTTAATACGGGAATGAGTTCTGGTTTTTCTCTAAGGAACAAAAAAGTTTTTTTTTTTTCCAGAGAAAAGAAAAAAAAAAAAAAAAAAAGAACGGGAGAACAAAAGAAAAATTTTAAAAAGATTTCTTGAATGCCATCATATACTTTTAAAAAAAGAAAGTGATAATTATAAATGGCTTCTTATTTATCCATCTCACTCTCCACTCTCCCTGTTAATGTGTGTGTGTATATACATATATATATACATATATATATATATATACATATACATACACAAGAGGAAACGTGCACGTTTCCTCATTTAAATCAAAAAAGAGGTGGAAACGGCACGTTTCCTCCACCTCGAGGAAATGGAGTAAATGTGCGGCTGCACATTTACTCAAAAAACGGGAATAAGTTCTGGTTTTTCTCTGAGGAACAAAAAAGTTTTTCTTTTTTTTTTTTTTTTTTCAGAGAGAAGAAAAGAAAAAAGGAAAGAACAGGTGAATAAAAGAAAAACGAAAGAAAATTTTGTGAGTGCCATCTGAGTGATAATTATAGGTCGTTTCTCTATTTATCTATTTCATATGTTGAGAAATTTATTAAAACGCTTATAAATAAAAAAAAAACCCTAATATTTTTAAAATTTAAAAGCATAAGACGATATTAGAAGAGTTTAAGATTTATGTCTTAATCGAACGACGGTTAAATCCTCATTTCTTTTTTTAATATATTTATAGTTAAATTAACATGAAATAATAATCGTATTAAATTTTAATTTATGTGATTCAATCGATATCACGTTTCCGCATAAATTTTTTTTTTTTTTAAATTCAGTTTGAGAAACTAACATTACTGTCAAAAAGAAAAAAAAAATACAATTGAAAAGTCAATTTTATTTACTATAAAAAATTGAAAAAAATAACTCTACAGATGCTGAACACATGTTGATCTGATTGGCATCTTAAAATGAGATGATAACGCGGATGTTCAGGTAAAAAGTCAGATTTGAGTGATACTAAATTGAAAGAGCCGCCGCTTAAGCGCAATAAAAGACAAAAGAGGGAACTCACCCGAACAAACTGTCGAACACTATATATTGACGACAAATAGAGATACATTATGAACACATAAATATTGGTCATACAAAGTCAAATCTAAGACAAACGACACACATATAGCCTGAAATAGCCAGAAATTCAACAAATACTGTATTATTATAAGTACAACAAATTGCCAATAACCTTGCTAATCATCTTGAAGCACCTCAACTGCCTGTCTCATTGTAGGTCTTGCGCCTTTGCTCCCGAAGATTCTAAGGCAATGCTGTGGCACAACCGGTTGGGGCACATCAGTGAAAGAGGCCTCAAGATCATGAGTGACCAGAAACTACTTGGTAAGGATAAGGTAAGCAAGGTGGATTTTTGTGAACACTGTATCCTGGGTAAACAGCACAGGCTCAAGTTTAGTACAGGAACACATGAATCTAAAGGGGTCCTGGAGTACGTGCACGCAGATCTCTGGGGTCCAGAAACTGCCACAACCCATGGAGGTAACTCTTACTTCTTATCTATTGTGGATGATTTTTCTAGGAAAGTATGGGTTTACTTGCTTAAAACTAAAGATGATGCATTAAGGAAATTTAAACAATGGAAAACCCTACAGGAAAATCTTACAGATAGAAAGATAAAAACCCTTAGAACTGATAATGGGTTAGAATTTTGTAATAAACAATTTGACAATTACTGTGCCGAGATAGGGATCCAAAGACATAGAACAGTAAGGAAAACTCCACAGCAAAATGGAGTTGCCGAAAGAATGAATAGAACCTTACTAAATAAATCTAGGTGCATGTTGTTCCAATCAGGGCTACCTAAGAGTTTCTGGGGTGAGGCAGTTGTTACTGCCGCCCACTTGGTAAATAGATGTCCCTCAAGTGCCATTAATTTCAAAACGCCGGAGGAAGTATGGAGAAATAAACCACCAGACCTGTCTCATTTGAGAATTTTTGGTTGTGCTGCCTATGCACATCAAAAGGAAGGAAAATTAGATCCTAGGTCCATTAAGTGTGTCTTCTTAGGGTATCCCAAGGGCACAAAGGGATATAGGTTATGGGTTAGAGAAGGCAGAGGCTTTAAGACAATTAACAGTAGGGATGTCATCTTTAACGAATCATTGTTCCCATGCCTTTCTAACACTAATACTACTGCAGGAAAAAGTATTTCTTTCACTAACCCCGCAGTACAATAGAGACACAAGTTCCGTGGAGCAACAAAATGGCAGCCATTCTCGGGTGGAGCAACAAAATGTTGATCGAGTCTCAAGGGAACAAGATTCCCGATATGCTCCCGGTTCGAGAGACAGAAATTGACACCGCAAGATGTTGAAGAAGAAGAAACAATTGCAGATATCACTACAAATGACTACCAACTAGTGAGGGACAGGACAAAGAGGCAGATTAAACCTACTCAGAGATATGGATTATTTGCCTATACAGACCTGCTGGCATATGCCTTTACAACAGCTATAGATCTCAATAAAAGGGAGCTAGTGACGTACAAAGAAGCTGTCGAGGGGCCAGAATCAAAGCTGTGAATCACTGCAATGAAGGAAGAGATGAACTCCCTATATAAGAATGAAACCTGGGTAATGACACCAAGGCCCAAGGATCAATCTGTGGTTGCATGTAAATGGATTTATAAACTAAAGGAAGGATTGCTGGATTCCGAACAAGTTAAATACAAGGCAAGGTTAGTTGCAAAAGGCTTCACACAGAAGGAGGGCATAGATTTCACCGAAGTGTTTTCCCCTGTGGTGAAATACAAGACCATCAGGATCATGCTCTCCATGGTAGCTCAGTTCGATTTAGAGCTGGAACAGATGGATGTCAAAACCGCATTTTTGCATGGCGAGCTTGAGGAAAGGATCTTCATGGAACAGTCAGAGGGATTTGAAGTTCAGAGAAGTAAGGACATGGTCTGCCTATTGAAGAAGTCATTGTATGGGCTTAAACAGTCACCCAGACAATGGTATAAAAGATTCGACACTTACATGACAAAGCAAGGCTTTGAGAGGAGTTGGTATGAT
The DNA here is from genome assembly GCA_012066045.3 of Morus alba. Lineage (NCBI taxonomy): Eukaryota > Viridiplantae > Streptophyta > Magnoliopsida > Rosales > Moraceae > Morus > Morus alba. The sequence continues at coordinate 3,704,627 of CP050224.2, forward strand.
GCTTGTCTATACTACAAAGGTTCAGATATCTCTACAGTTGAATATCTATTGTTGTATGTGGATGATATGTTACTAATCAGCAAAGATAAGGAAAAGGTGTTGAAAATGAAGAGAATGCTTAAGTCAGAATTTGACATGAAAGACTTGGGGCTAGCAAGGAAGATTCTCGGAATGAAGATTAATCGAGATAGAAGGGAGTCTACTTTATTCCTAAGCCAAAAGAACTACATGGAGAAAATGGTGCAGAAATTTGCCATGCAGGGAGCAAAACCAACTTCACTGCCTATTACTACTCAATTTCAGCTGTCTACACTTCAAAGTCCTAAAGATGATGTGGAGAGGGCTTACATGGAGAAGGTACCCTACGCAAATGCAGTCGGTTCGATCATGTATTCTATGGTATGTACTAGACCTGATCTAGCATTTGCGATCAGTACCCTAAGTAGATACATGTCAAATCCAGGGAAAGAGCACTGGAAGGCAATGAAATGGCTTTTAAGGTACATTGGGGGTACAGTTGAATATGGTTTGTACTACAAGAGACATGGAAGCAAGGTAACAGTGGAAGGATTTGTTGATTCGGATTATGCTGGGGATAAGGACACTAGAAGATCTACTACTTCTTATTTCTATATGGTTTGTGGAAATTGCATCAGCTGGAAAACGCAGTTACAACCAGTAGTTGCACTCTCTACTACAGAGGCTGAATACATGGCAGCTACAGAGGCAATAAAGGAAGGGATATGGCTACAGGGACTGCTTAGAGAACTAAAATTGACTTAGGAAAAAGCCGTCATCTACTCAGACAGTCAAAGTGCAATTCACTTGTGCAAAAATCCGGTATTTCATGATAGAACAAAACATATTGAAGTGAAGTATCACTTCATTAGGGAAAAGGTGACTCAGGGAGTAGTAAATATTGAGAAAGTTCCTATAGAAGAAAATCCTGCAGATATGGGAACCAAAGTTGTTACACTAAGCAAGTTTAAGCATTGTCTTAAACTGCTTGGCATTGACAAGGGGGTGAATTGAAGAAATAAAACGAGCCAAGATCCAGAGGTAAAGTAAAATAGTATGCACTACCTGATCATACTTAGAATTGAGGTGGAGATTGTTGAATCAATTCTAATATGATTCAGTTTTTAAGTTTAAATATGAAAGCTGGTTGATTGAAGAAGTCAGAAACGACATGTCGTTTCTGCTTGGTGATTACTCTCTTCTGCAATATGTTGAAGCTGACGTGGATAAGTGAAGAACACGTGGAAGCTTGTGAGTGGACCGACTTTGCTGGCTTCCAGATAAGAGAAACTGATCTCCATTTGTATCTAGTTAGATTTTCATTTTTTGATGATTCCAGAATTCGAGAGTCTAGAGAGAGAGAACTTTGTACGGAGAGGAAATATCTAGAGAGAGAGAAACGGTTTGAGAGCAAGAAAGAGTGAGAGAAGAGGTTGTTCTTCTTGGTGTATTTTCTTGCTTAGTTTCTCGGGAAAGTGTTAGAGTGAGAATCTCTGGAAGTTTGCAACTCTCTTGTAACCGGCTTATTCACGTAGTGAATATCGAGCTTCCTCTGGGGAGTTCGCGGAGATGTAAGTGGGATTTCACCGAACTCCGAAATCAGCTTGTTGTGTTCTTGTTATTGTTTTTTTCCTGGTTTGATTCTTGAAAGATCGTGGTCGGTGTTGGTTGATTTTCCAATAGTGGTATCAGAGCTTCTGGTTTTGAGAATAGATCGATCTCGGTCAAGAATCTGAGGCAAGAAACTTTGGAGGTTGAAGGAATTCAAGATTCAGTTGAAGGCCCTCTAGATTTGGGTGGTTTTGAAGAATTTCCGCTGCATTCGGACTACTCTGGAGGCGTCGCACTTTCGGATTTGAGCAAGACTGTTCAACCTGCGAAGAACCAAATTCCTTTTGGGGGTTTGAGAAATATGAAAATAGAAATCGATAAGTTCGACGGCTCAGGTGATTTCTTCATCTGGAGAAGAAAAATCAAAGGGCTACTAGCTCAGCAAAGGTTGCTCAAGGCGCTGGAAGAAACCCCGAAGTGGTCTGAGGAATTCTCAGGCGATCAAAGGCAAGAGCTGCTTGAGACGGCTACAGGTATCATCATACTACATTTATCTGATTCAGTTAAAAGGTTGATCGATAAAGAAGAAAACCCTGCTAAGATTTGGAACAAGTTAGATGAAGTTTTCCAGAAGAAATCTTTAACAAACAAGATTTTCTTGAAAGAGAGACTTTTTGGGTTTAAAATGAATAGCTCCAGGACGCTTGAACAAAATCTTGATGATTTCCTGAGAATGAACATAGAGCTAGCAAACTCCGGTGAAAATGAGGCTCTGAGTGATGAGAACCAAGCAATCATTCTGTTGAATGCTCTGCCAGATACATACAAGGAGGTAAAGTCTGCCATCAAGTATGGCAGAACCTCCATTACCATAGAAGAGGTAATATCATCCTTGAAGTCCAGGGATCTTGAGATCAGGACTGAAAGGCAAGAGTCATCCAATGCTGAAAACCATTTGGCCCGTGGAAGGAGTCAACAAAGATCAAATAACTCCAAGTGGAGGAGCAACAGCAAAGGGAAAGGAAGATCAACCTCCAGGGGACCTGACACAACCAGGAAGTGCTTCTTCTGTAAGAAACCGGGGCACTTGAAGAAGGATTGCTATGCATTTCAAAGGAAACAGAAAGAAAGGCAAAACTCATCGAATGGAAATGACAACAATGAGTCTGCCAACTTCAGTGATGGATATGAAAGTGGTGAGGTATTGGTAGCAGCAAACAATATTGATAGTCATGACTGGATACTCGACTCAGGGTGTACCTATCACATGACTCACAACAAGTCATGGTTGATCAATTTCAAGAAGATTAATGGTGGGAAAGTTATGATGGGAAACAGTCACACTTGCCAAGTGGAAGGGACAGGGACTGTTTCCATTAAAATATTTGATGGGATAGTGAGACAACTAAGGGATGTGAGATATGTTCCTAGCTTGACACGAAGCCTCATATCACTTGGGATTCTGGATGATTCGGGCTACACCAACAGAATTGAAGGAGGAAAGATGAAGGTCTCTAAAGGCTCAATGGTGGTTATGAAAGGAGTAAAGAGAGATGGTCTTTATTATTTGTTAGGAGATACACTAACAGGGAATACATCTGTAGCCATTGCTCCCGAAGACTCTAAGGCAATGCTGTGGCACAACCAGTTGGGGCACATCAGTGAAAGAGGCCTCAAGATCATGAGTGACCAGAAACTACTTGGTAAGGATAAGGTAAGCAAGGTGGATTTTTGTGAACACTGTATCCTGGGTAAACAACACAGGCTCAAGTTCAGTGCAGGAACACATGAATCTAAAGGGGTCCTGGAGTACGTGCACGCAGATCTCTGGGGTCCAGAAACTGCCACAACCCATGGAGGTAACTCTTACTTCTTATCTATTGTGGATGATTTTTCTAGGAAAGTATGGGTTTACTTGCTTAAAACTAAAGATGATGCATTAAGGAAATTTAAACAATGGAAAACCCTACAGGAAAATCTTACAGATAGAAAGATAAAAACCCTTAGAACTGATAATGGGTTAGAATTTTGTAATAAACAATTTGACAATAACTGTGCTGAGATAGGGATCCAAAGACATAGAACAGTAAGGAAAACTCCACAGCAAAATGGAGTTGCCGAAAGAATGAATAGAACCTTACTAAATAAATCTTGGTGCATGTTGTTCCAATCAGGGCTACCTAAGAGTTTCTGGGGTGAGGCAGTTGTTACTGCCGCCCACTTGGTAAATAGATGTCCCTCAAGTGCCATTAATTTCAAAACGCCGGAGGAAGTATGGAGAAATAAACCACCGACTGTCTCATTTGAGAATTTTTGGTTGTGCTGCCTATGCACATCAAAAGGAAGGAAAATTAGATCCTAGGTCCATTAAGTGTGTCTTCTTAGGGTATCCCAAGGGCACAAAGGGATATAGGTTATGGGTTAGAGAAGGCAGAGGCTTTAAGACAATTAACAGTAGGGATGTCATCTTTAATGAATCATTGTTCCCATGCCTTTCTAACACTAATACTACTGCAGGAAAAAGTATTTCTTTCACTAACCCTGCAGGTACAATAGAGACACAAGTTCCGGTGGAGCAACAAAATGGCAGCCATTCTCAGGTGGAGCAACAAAATGTTGATCAGTCTCAAGGGGAACAAGATTCCCGATATGCTCCCGGTTCAGAGACAGAAATTGACCTGCAAGATGTTGAAGAAGAAGAAACAATTGCAGATATCACTACAAATGACTACCAACTAGTGAGGGACAGGACAAAGAGGCAGATTAAACCTACTCAGAGATATGGATCATTTGCCTATACAGACCTGCTGGCATACGCCTTTCCAACAGCTATAGATCTCAATAAAAGAGAGCCAGTGACGTACAAAGAAGCTGTCGAGGGGCCAGAATCAAAGCTGTGGATCACTGCAATGAAGGAAGAGATGAACTCCCTATATAAGAATGAAACCTGGGTAATGACACCAAGGCCCAAGGATCAATCTGTGGTTGCATGTAAATGGATTTATAAACTAAAGGAAGGATTGCTGGATTCCGAACAAGTTAAATACAAGGCAAGGTTAGTTGTAAAAGGCTTCACACAGAAGGAGGGCATAGATTTCACCGAAGTGTTTTCCCCTGTGGTGAAATACAAGACCATCAGGATCATGCTCTCCATGGTAGCTCAGTTCGATTTAGAGCTGGAACAGATGGATGTCAAAACCGCATTTTTGCATGGCGAGCTTGAGGAAAGGATCTTCATGGAACAGCCAGAGGGACTTGAAGTTCAGAGACGTAAGGACATGGTCTGCCTATTGAAGAAGTCATTGTATGGGCTTAAACAGTCACCCAGACAATGGTATAAAAGATTCGACACTTACATGACAAAGCAAGGCTTTGAGAGGAGTTGGTATGATGCTTGTCTATACTACAAAGGTTCAGATATCTCTACAGCTGAATATCTATTTTTGTATGTGGATGATATGTTACTAATCAGCAAAGATAAGGAAAAGGTGTTGAAAATGAAGAGAATGCTTAAGTCAGAATTTGACATGAAAGACTTGGGGCCAGCAAGGAAGATTCTCGGAATGAAGATTAATCGAGATAGAAGGGAGTTTACTTTATTCCTAAGCCAAAAGAACTACATGGAGAAAATGGTGCAGAAATTTGCCATGCAGGGAGCAAAACCAACTTCACTGCCTATTACTACTCAATTTCAGCTGTCTACACTTAAAAGTCCTAAAGATGATGTGGAGAGGGCTTACATGGAGAAGGTACCCTCTGCAAATGTCGTCGGGCCTCGATCATGTATTCTATGGTATGTACTAGACCCGATCTAGCATTTGCGATCGGTACCCTAAGTAGATACATGTCAAATCCAGGGAAAAGAGCATCGAAGGCAATGAAATGGCTCTTAAGGTACATTAAGGTACAGATTGAATATGGTTTGTACTACAAGAGACATGGAAGCAAGGTAACAGTGGAAGGATTTGTTGATTCAGATTATGCTGGGGATAAGGACACTAGAAGATCTACTACTTCTTATTTCTATATGGTTTGTGGAAATTGCATCAGCTGGAAAATGCAGTTACAACTAGTAGTTACACTCTCTACTACAGAGGCTGAATACATGGCAGCTACAGAGGCAATAAAGGAAGGGATATGGCTACAGGGACTGCTTAGAGAACTAAAATTGACTTAGGAAAAAGCCGTCATCTACTCAGACAGTCAAAGTGCAATTCACTTGTGCAAAAATCCGGTATTTCATGATAGAACAAAACATATTGAAGTGAAGTATCACTTCATTAGGGAAAAGGTGACTCAGGGAGTAGTAAATATTGAGAAAGTTCCTATAGAAGAAAATCCTGCAGATATGGGAACCAAAGTTGTTACACTAAGCAAGTTTAAGCATTGTCTTAAACTGCTTGGCATTGACAAGGGGGTGAATTGAAGAAATAAAACGAGCCAAGACCCAGAGGTAAAGTAAAATAGTATTCACTACCTGATCATACTTAGAATTGAGGTGGAGATTATTGAATCAATTCTAATATGATTCAGTTTTTAAGTTTAAATATGAAAGCTGGTTGATTGAAGAAGTCAGAAACGACATGTCGTTTCTGCTTGGTGATTACTCTCTTCTGCAATATGTTGAAGCTGACGTGGATAAGTGAAGAACACGTGGAAGCTTGTGAGTGGACCGACTTTGCTGGCTTCCAGATAAGAGAAACTGATCTCCATTTGTATCTAGTTAGATTTTCATTTTTTGATGATTCCAGAGAATTCGAGAGTCTAGAGAGAGAGAGAACTTTGTACAGAGAGGAAATATCTAGAGAGAGAGAAACGGTTTGAGAGCAAGAAAGAGTGAGAGAAGAGGTTGTTCTTCTTGGTGTATTTTCTTGCTTAGTTTCTCGGGAAAGTGTTAGAGTGAGAATCTCTGGAAGTTTGCAACTCTCTTGTAACCGGCTTATGCACGTAGTGAATATCGAGCTTCCTCTGGGGAGTTCGCGGAGATGTAGGTGGGATTTCACCGAACTCAGAAATCAGCTTGTTGTGTTCTTGTTATTGTTTTTTTCCTGGTTTGATTCTTGAAAGATCGTGGTCGGTGTTGGCTGATTTTCCAACACTTTCCTTCCGCACAATATCCCCACATCTCAATCAAGTTCATGTGTTTAGCCTACCAATGGTGTTTACTTCCGCTAGGAATTCAGCTTCTCCTTGGTAAGCTTCATTGAGTCGTTTGATTGTTGCAACCCGAGAATCGGATAGGACGCCTTTGTAAACAACGCCTCCTGCGCCTTTTCCAATCTCTTGAGAAAAACTCAACGTGGCTCTTTTTAGCTCAGTGAAGCTAAATCTTCTGATCCCGGTCGAAGCAAAATTGTAATCGCACATAATTGAGTTTGAGTTCTGTCGGGTTCTAATCAAACACCATATCAAAAGAACACAAATGAACTCTAATGCTCCCATTGCACTTGCAAACGATAGCATAAATCTAACCAACTCATTCACATGGCTTTTTGTGTACGTCCTGTCCAAAGTAATGATCACTTGCCCGAGCAATTCAATCCAAACTCTTTATCAAGGCTACTTTTGCGGAAAAAGAGGATGTAGGTTTTGGGCAGCCTCAAATAGATATCTCCGAGAAAGCTCGGCTCTTGGTGTCCATTAAGCAACAATGTCTTTAGGTAACAGATTAAGATTGGATGTAGTCTTTAATTGTAAAAATGAGAATTGGAATCCTACACGGTTGCAAGCATAGATCTTGACAAGCCCTCAAGGTGTAGTTGGGGAAGTAAATCATAGTGCATTTTTATGTTGGCTTATTTTTGGCAAATTGGTTTGTAAAGATTTGGTTGACATTGTAAATTGGTAGTCCTCTTAAAGAAAGTTTGGTTGTCATGTTTATTAGCTGAAAATCAAGAGTGGACTTTCTGGAGCATTATGGCTGGCTCTTTTAAGGAAAGAATTGTGGGAAATATTGAGAATGATTGCCTTCTTACTATCATTAGAGTTGGTGACCTGATTTGTAGTTTTAATGGAGGAGATATTACTTTTTGAGTGTGCTTATTGTCGGTGGGAGAGTGTTGTTGATTGTTGGATGAAATACAGTGCTATTGCTATATATGTAGCATATGGGTGTACGTGAGGTTAGAGCCTTGGAAGTGAGAATATTGGCCATTTATGTTTTTGAGGTTTTAAAGAAATTCAAGGCTGCCTATATGGAGTGTGATGTTACAGAGAATATTTGCAGAAGAGAAAGTCTGTGATTAGTGAGCTTTTGAGTGTTGATTGAAGATCGTCCTTCGGGAGAAAGATTAGAAGCTTTCTGGAGAAAGCGTACTGCCAGCCGAAGGGATTTCGCCTTGCAGTTTTGCAGACGAGTGGTGCTCGCTGGACAAGGCCATTAAGGAGATTCGACACGGCGGCGACAACGTCAAGGATGGATTCTTTGGGTGTATAAGTCCAATTGGTGTGTGTAATCCTTTAACTTAGTGGATTGTTCATTGTTTGGGCGTGGCCCCGCAGAGTAGGTGTGCGCACCGAACTGCGATACTATTTTCTGGTGTTCTTTACATTTCTGCATTTAGTTTCCTGCTTTTCTGATTTACTGGTTTAATATCGAAACATTCGTTATAATAGTGTTACAGGAAAGTGTTGTAACGTTTTCTGTGACACCAGTAACCAAAACAGACCTTTCAGTAACCATAATCATACCCGTAAAAGTCGATGTTGGAGAGCTTGAGGAATCTAGACTTGTTTTTCCCGCAAGAGAGAGTAAATTCTGGCTCACACCCATATAACCAATCTGTATGATTTTTCATTTTATGCCCTGGAAGGCAAGAGCACTTCCTACCAGAATCTTGAGTGTAAGTACATAAGCTATGAGCCCCACACACGCCATGAATCTTGCATGGATCGGAAAAGGCTTGCCATGTTACAACCCATTTATCTTCAAGATTTTTCCGACTGTACAATCTAACATTACCATCACAGTCGATCCGCAAAATTCTTTGCATCTTCACACCGTAGTCCGCGGACATAAACGTAAAATCATCAGATGAACTGAAGTTTCCCAAGGAATCTAGCACAGCAGTTTTACTATTATTGTATGTTGACCTTCCTGCATCCCAGCTCAGAAGCAAAGGTGAAGGCCAATACACACCTGAAAGCACAATACTATCGTAGATTAATCGGAGAACATTATCGTTGTCAAAGAAAAGCTTGTAGAAGCCAGAGGAAAAGTTTGTTTGGCTTCTTGATGAGACAAGCTTTGAGTTTCTGGTGAGTGGTTGCTCCATAAGAAGCGTCTCCGTCGGCGAATCAAAGCTCCGCCATAGAACGACGCCTTCAGGAGTGAGTGAAGCAACGTTACCGGAGTCGTAGAGGTATAACCGGGTTCGTGACTGTGAGACGGTGCCAGTGGCCCAAACGGTGATCAAACCAGCGTCCGTTAATATGAGATTACCAGTTTTAAGTAGGCTCAACTTTGAGCGTTTTCCGTTTACTGGTTGATTTCGATTTGCTATCCAAACTAGGGTGCGGCTTGGATCGTTGAACCATATAGCAAAGCAATATGCGTTTTCATCGATGCGTTGAAATCCAGCTGAGAAAATACCATTTCGTGAGGTTAAAACGTCGACGTTTGATTTTTCAACGGAGAGGGATGATCCTGCACTTAGAGAAAGATGGACCTCTGAAGATGAAAGTGAGGAAGTAATTGCCGCAAAGAAAACGTAGAACACAAACAAAGCGGCCATGGTTTCACTTTGGGTGAAACGGCCAAGAAAAGCTTTTTGGCAGTAAATTTATAGACCACAGCAGTGACTAAGGAGAAATTAGCTAGGATCGATAAAGAATAATCTTAAAAAACAGTTTCCCAGGAACTTGAGGTTTCATACGGATTGGTTGGAATTTAGCGTTGTGGAGAAAAATCAATAGAAGATGCTTCTAGCTAATTTCCCCTGATCCATTACATGTCGGTATGAAGATAGTTTATTCCAACATTTATTGTATTGAAGCTTAGTTAATATTGTAATGTAGAGACAATTATTTTTGCTTGATAAATGACATCAAAATAAAGTTCCATCAATCAAAATTGATCACTGCACCGGTGTCCACTGCTGCCGAGGGGCTGAGGGCTTGGAAGTCTTTAGCCTTGACTTTGTGAAGCAACAGACAAGTCTCGCTAGAACCGTTCAGCCCACGAGCCACGGCATTTATATTATCGGTTCATTTCATTGGTGCCGTACTCAAGAGCTTTCACGTAACCTTCTCAAGTTTCTATACACGTTAATTTGTATAGGTCAGGAACTTTCACAATTAAAAGCAAAAATCACCCACCATCAGCTAATGGAAGAAATTTCATGGCACAATATGATTGGATGAGGAACAAAAACACATATATAGGACAAGTGACTGAAAGGACCAATTAGTGGACGTTTAGTTTATGAATTTAGAATTATGATTCAGAATTATTCTCGATCGACGTGTGTTTTTTATGAGAAAAAATATTATAGCGAACCACAAATTATGATTCAAATTATGGTACGAATCTATCAACATATAAGAAATATAGTTTTGGGATATTTTGAGTATCTTTTTTGGGGTGAGATTAAGAATATTTCTTGTTGTAAGTAAGTAAAAAGCTTCTAGAATATTCAACGAAAAACTAAGAACACATATTTTTTTTGGTGAATAAAAAAAGTTACGAATATCCTTGTAAATCTGCTACCAGAAACTCAGCTTCTGTTCAGGTTTATTTTCACTCAGCATATATATGTGAAACGGAGATTCTTAGTTACACTAATTTTTTTTGTTCTAATTTCTTACTTCGTCAACATGGTAATTTTTCTCTCTTTTAGATCATGTGCAATTTCTGTTTTCTTTTTGGCTATAATTGCACTTTATTCTTTTCGCATTAAACGGCTTCACTGTAATTAAGCATTATAGAACCGGAACAAGGTTTACAAAAGCCATTAGACATCTTTCATTGAAAAAAAAAAAAAAAAGAGATTGAGGAAAATAGATTAAGACTTGAGATGAATTAAAATTAATAGGCCAATAATTTACATAAATTAATAAATAGATCAAATTACTATTTTTATCCATAATTTGTCTGGTTATGAACCATAACTTGACAAGTTATTGTCCATAATTGTCCATAATTTATCTGACTATGAACTATAACTTGACAAGTTTATCCATAATTTATCTAGTTATAAACTATAACTTAATAAGTTATGACCTATTAATTTCTATAACTAAAAATTAACCTATATATTTTTTAAAACTTTTTATATTAACCTATTTTCTACTATATATATATATATATATATTTTTTTTTATAAAAAAAACCCATCAGACATCAATGCCTTGTAGCTTGGTAAGAAAGTCTAATTAATCATCTGACCTCTTTGGTCCGAAAAGTGACCGGACAAACATGCTTATAAAGTGGGGAAGTTAAATAGAATTGTGTGAATTGATGACGTTGAGTTTTTTGTTTCTATTTTTTTATTTTATTTTTTAATCTCTCACTTCTTTGTTTTTTTGTTCTAAGACGTAAAAGAGTTGTTTTCCAGGAACCTGCGTAATCGACTAAAAACCTTATAATAATTGATTCGTAATTAAATTTTTTATATTTAATAAGTAATCAGCATAATAATTATTAAAAACTCGTTTATATATATATATATTATATTCTGTTTTTAATATATTTTTACTTAATTCTCTTGCATTTTTAGGTCATGTATGTTCTATATGACAATATTTGTCAATGAATGTATATAATAACACGAGGCTTCATTCTTAATGAATGAAGATCTAGATCGTTAGTTGTTGGACTGATAATTTAGATTACGATATGATAACACGACTTAAAATGAAAGTAGAGGAGAAATGACTATGGAGAGGATATACAAGATGAACAAATTAGTGCCCATGTATGAATTTTACGAGTTAAGCAGCTTGCATCTGGCATCAATACAAAAAGCTTCTTGGCATAAAAGTAAACGCAGCCCGCCGTCTATCTATATTTGAGAAACAAAACTTAAGACATCTTTTTAACATGTACACACACACACATATAGATATGTGTGTGTGTGTGTGTGTGTGTGTGTGTGTGTGTGTGTGTGTGTGAAAGAGACAGTGCATGGATTGGTGAAGCAAGTTGAATCGTTTTTAATTAATGGAAATCTTATGAGATTTGAAGTCATATTCCTTGGCTCTCTTGTCGTCGGGAAATACAGGTTCCGTTCAATATTTTACTGATTTGAGTTTAGAATTTGAGTTTTATTATAATAAAAAGCTCTCAAAAACAATCACATCTAACTTTTTTACTACAGTAAAAAGTTCTCAGATAAAGTCACACATCAACTCGAATTAGAAACTCGAATCAATGAACTAAACGGACCAACAATTTTTGATCTCATCCTTTCATCACGTTTGTCAAAAGCAGCCCTAGTAAAATCACATAATTTTATAATTATTTTATTTTGGGTAGAAATCGAAAAAGGGCTGTGTGCTATTTAAATTCACCAATATGTGTCATTGAAATAAACATTATTTGTAGTTTTATTCTGGATGCTGACGATCATAAGCATGAACAACCTATATAGCATACATTTAACATTTTTTTGGTAGAATATATAGCATATACATATTAGCATAAAGAAGGTGCCACGCAAGTTATGAACAAAACCCATACAAAAGCTAGCAGACGGCAGTAATACAATAATTAGAATTAAATGTAAAAAGTCCTTTTTGCACTTCATAATCATGAATTGTTCCAGGTAGTACTCGAGTCGACACAATCTCAAATTCAACGGCCAATATTATATGTTGAGTTCCTTTAGACAGTCCAACCGGCACAAATGTCTTTCTATTTTTCGCCCTCTATTTGACGTTAATTAGCATTCTGATCCTCTCAATATGTAAGTAAAAAAAAATTATAAAAAATAATGTATAATTATTTTACTGAATACGTGTGACCATAGTTTCAGTCACAGATTTACTGCTTGAATTCTTTCTTTAAAATCTTTTACCTTAATTCGTCGCTCTCGCTCCTATAAGAAATATAGAATGATGTTTATCAAGGGGCCAAAAAAAAAAAAAAGTCGGGACATTTTAATAATTATCGATTAAAATACATTATTTGACAATTTACTTCATGACCTTGTCATTAAAGTTTCAAACGTGGGTAAAAGTCATTTTCAAAAATGTCACTTAGATAACTCATGATGATGATAGCATTTAATATCCTAAGTCATATAGCTATATTAATTAATCCCTATCTAACATCTATATTTTTCTAACAAAATTAGTCTTCTTAAGTGAACATATATTGTCCCGTAAACCGTCTTTTCAGGAGAATATTATGGTTTCGTTCTCTTCGTGAATATGAGTTTTTAATTTGAGTTGAGATGTGACATTTTAAAAGAGCTTTTAATTATAGCAAAAAAAGTTAGATGTGACATTTTTTGAAAACTTTTAACTGTAGAAACCTAGAACTGAAAACTCAAATTGGTGAAATGAACGATGCCTATATTATTTGTGAACCTAGTATATATGCATAAAAATCTGCGGTTTTCAAGGTTTAATTTGCTCTTTTTATATATAGAATATATATATGTAAATATGTATACGGATTCATGTTTTATCATAAATTTCCAGTTTAGTTCTTTATCTTCCTTCTTAACTGGGGCATTAATTTTCTTGACAAACAAAATAATAAAACTGGAACTACTATTTTTACTTGATTTGAGATGAATTAAAATTAATAGGCCAATAATTTACATAAGTTAATAAGTAGGTCAAATTATTATTTTTGTTCATAACTTGTCTGGTTATGAACCATAACTTAACAAGTTATTGTCTATAATTGTCCATAACTTAACTGACTATGAACCATAACTTGATAAGTTTGTCCATAATTTATTTGATTATGAACCATAACTTAATAAGTTATGACCTATTAATTTCTATAACTAAAAATTAACCTCTATTTTTTTTAAACTTTTCATATTGACCTATTTTCTACTATTTTTATTTTTTTAAAAAAAAATAGCTTGGTAAGAAAGCCTAATTAATCATCTGACCTCTTTGGTCCGAAAAGTGACCGGACAAACATGCGTATAAAGTGGGGAAGTTAATAGAATTGTGTGAATTGATGACGTTGAGTTTTTTGTTTCTATTTTTTTATTTTATTTTTTAATCTCTCACTTCTTTGTTTTTTTGTTCTAAGACGTAGAAGAAGAGTTGTTTTCCAGGAACTGCGTAATCGACTAAAAACTTTATAATAATTGATTCGTAAATAAATTTTTTATATTTAATAAGTAATCATGATAACAACATAATAATTATTAAAAACTCGTTTATATATGTATATATATTATATATTCTGTTTTTAATATATTTTTAATTAATTCTCTTGCATTTTTAGATCATGTATGTTCTATATGACAATTTTTTGTCAATGAATGTATATAATAACACGAGGCTTCATTCTTAATGAATGAAGATCTAGATTGTTAGTTGTAGGATTGATAATTTAGATTACGACATGATAACACGACTTGAAATGACTTTGAAATTGAAAGTAGAGAAGAAATGACTATGGAGAGGATATACAAGATGAAAAAATTAGTGCCCATGTATGAATTTTACGAGTTAAGCAGCTTGCATCTGGCATCAATACAAAAAGCTTCTTGGCATAAAAGTAAACGCTGCCTGCCGTCTATCTATATTTGAGAAACAAAACTTAAGACATCTTTTTAATTAACATGTACACACACACGCACACATATAGATGTGTGTGTGTGTGTGTGTGTGTGTGAAAGAGACAGTGCATGGATTGGTGAAGCAAGTTGAATCGTTTTTAATTAATGGAAATCTTATGAGAGATTTGAAGTCATATTCCTTGGCAAATGCAGGCTCCGTTCATTTTACTGATTCGAGTTTAGAATTCGAGTTTTACTACAATAAAAAACTTTCAGAAACAATCATGTTTAACTTTTTTATTACAGTAAAAAATTCTCAGATAAAGCATATCAACTCGAATTAAAAACTTGAATCAACGAACTAAACGAACCAACAATTTTTGATCTCATCCTTTCATCGCGTTTGTCAAAGGCAGCCCTAATAAAATCACATAATTTTATAATTATTTTTTTTTGGGTAGAAATCGAAAAGGGCTGTGTGCTATTTAAATTCACCAATATGTGTCATTGAAATAAACATTATTTGTAGTTTTATTCTGGATGCTTACGATCATAAGCATGAACAACCTATATAGCATATATTTAACATTTTTTTGGTAGAATATATAGCATATACATATTAGCATAAAAAAGGTGCCACGCAAGTTATGAACAAAACCCATACAAAAGCTAGCAGACGGCAGTAATACAATAATTAGAATGAAATGTAAAAAGTCCTTTTTGCACTTCATAATCATGAATTGTTCCAGGTAGTAGTCGAGTCGAGACAATCTCAAATTCAACGGCCAATATTATATGTTGAGTTCCTTTAGACAGTCCAACCGGCACAAATGTCTTTCTATTTTTCTCCCTCTATTTGACGTTAATTAGCATTCTGATCCTCTCAATATGTCAGTAAAAAAAAATTATAAAAAATAATGTATAATTATTTTACTGAATACGTGTGACCATAGTTTCAGTCACAGATTTACTGCTTGAATTCTTTCTTTAAAATCTTTTACCTTAATTCGTCGCTCTCGCTCCTATAAGAAATATAGAATGATGTTTATCAAGGGGCCAAAAAAAAAAAGTCGGGACATTTTAATAATTATCGATTAAAATACATTATTTGACAATTTACTTCATGACCTTGTCATTAAAGTTTCAAACGTGGGTAAAAGTCATTTTCAAAAATGTCACAATATTTTTTAGATAACTCATGATGATAATAGCATTTAATATCCTAAGTCACATAGCTATATTAATTAATCCCTAACAAACCTCTATATTTTTCTAACAAAATTAGTCTTCTTAAGTGAACATATATTGTCCTGTAAACCGTCTTTTCAGGAGAATGTTATGGTTTCGTTCGCTTCGTGAATACGAGTTCTTAATTTGAGTTGATATGTGATATTTTATGAGAGCTTTTAACTATAGCAAAAAAAGTTAGATGTGATATTTTTTGAAAACTTTTAGCTATAGAAACCTAGAACTGAAAACTCAAATTGGTGAAATGAACAATGCCTATATTATTTGTGAACCTAGTATATATGCATAAAAATCTGCGGTTTTCCAGGTTTAATTTGCTCTTTTTATATATAGAATATGTATATGTAAATATGTACACAGATTCATGTTTTATCATAAATTTCCAGTTTAGTTCTTTATCTTCCTTCTTAAGTGGGGCATTAATTTCCTTGACAAACAAAATAATAAAACTGGAACTACTATTATTTTTTTTTGGTCCATCCAAATTAAGACCTACTTAAGTACGGATCAGCAAGGAGAATGTTCCTTCAATTTTTCTGAGAGGCGTTGATATTGTTGTTCTTTTTTTTTTTTTTTTTTTTTTTTTTTTTTTTTAGCAAGGAGATTTCTTTGCTTTCCTTGGACGTATTGTTGTTTGGTTTTCTCTACTAAACAAAACAAATGATTGTTTGTTAAATTTGTTTCTTTTTAAATCTTTTCATCTTAAGATAAACGTCCAACTGATGATCTTTTATGATTTCATCTCATCATATATATAATCATACCGGTGACATAATTGTGATTTTTGCTGGCAAATAATCTATAGATATATATTAATGTTGGGAAATTTTAAATCTTAGGGGAAGAATCGCACTGATATTCCTACGCTATAGTTGAGCGAACTCTCCTTGGCAAAATTAATTAATTAATTAATTAATTAAAAATAAAAATAAAAATAAAAATAGAAAAGCGTCTTAGCTCCTTGGCAAATTCAGGGGATTCATTTACCTGGTCCTGTAATTTCTACTAGTCATATTACTTTATCGTAGGGCTATGTATTCAAATATTGCAACAGCAGTCAATTTGTTTTGTGTTGGACAGGAACTCCAACGATATTGTTAATCTCTCTTACTCATAAATGATGAATTTTCATATGCTTGTTGCTGTATAATAGCGTCAATTAGACGTACACATATTACAAATTAATTCTTAGAAAATCTGAGACATACAGAACAGCTTTCTAGAAAAATCAAAGTAAAAATTGAAACAGAGAGAGAGAGAAGAAGAAGAAGAAGAAGAATGGCATACATATATCTGTATATATCCCAGTGTAAATTAAAGCATGCATGGGATTAATATGTGTTTAGACGTCCAATATGACGTATCAAAAATCATAAACCATAATTTCTAGCATGTGATGACCAAACTAGTTTGAGCATGGACCCTTTGTGGTGGTGAACATACTTATCAAAAGAGCCAAAACCACTTGGCAACTTGTGTTATGACCACTTGGCAAGTGGTGAAACTTTAAGTAGGCGATAGCGACACATTTTAGGCTTTTTGTAGTTAAAATTTTTTGGGCTTATTCGGACCGCAGCCTCCTCCTTTCTTTATCGTTGGAGAATCTCCACAGAATTCTTCAAGCAAAAAGCAAAAATTGACCCCAAATATTCTACTATAAAGCAAAAGAATCACAATTTCAGAATGTACCCTCTTTCTCGATCCCTTTCACCTTCTTCGTCTTCGTTTTTATGGTGCTGAACATACTTCTCAAAAGAGCCAAAACCATTAGCTCAGATTCGAAACTACCGCCAGGACCATGGAAATTACCAGTACTAGGAAATATCCACCAGCTTTTCGGCTCTTTTCCACATCGCGCGCTTAGAGACTTGACCAAGAAACACGGACCCTTTATATACCTACGACTTGGACAAGTTCCAACCCTAGTAGTTTCATCAACAGAGTATGCCAAGGAAGTGATGAGAACCCATGATGTCTTCTTTGCATCTAGGCCCCGGAGTCTATTCGCAGAGATCTTGTTGTATGATTGTACAGACGTCGGCTTTGCTCCATATGGCGAGTATTAGAGACAGCTGCGAAAAATTTGTATGCAGGAGCTCTTGAGTACAACAAGAGAAGAATCTTTCAGACCCATTAGAGAAGAAGAGATGTTTAATCTCATGGGATGGATTGCTTCAAATACTGGATCAGCTATAAATCTCACTGAGAATATTAAATATTCGTCTTATAGCATAGCGTCGCGGGCGGCCTTCGGTAAGAAAAGCGAACACCATGATGAGTTCATATCGATTGTTGAGGAAGCTATAAGGGTCAGGAGGTTTTGATATTGTGGATTTGCTTCCTTCTATTAGTTTTCTTGCCACGATCACTCGTGCAAGGCCTAAACTCGAGTCGATCAAACAGAGGGGTGAGAGGATAATGGAAAAGATAATCAAGGAACACGATGACAAGAAGTCAACAACCAAAAGCTGTGAAAGTCAAACAGATACAGAAGATCTTGTTGATGTTCTTCTGAAATTTCATAACAATGGTGAAATCGGGTTCTCCCTAACAACTAACAATATCAAAGCGGTTATTTGGGTAAGCATATTCAATTTTAGTTTTCAGCATTCTGTCCACTGAACTAAAAGATAAACACATGTTTACACGCCTATAGCTTCAATTAACACTAGTCACTACAACAAATTTCATTATCAATGGCTTACCAAAAACACTATTAAGCACTACCAATAATGTTTTGTGAACTGCTAGAACATCAGGCGCTATTAAAAGTCGTAAGAAAATATAGCGTTCTGAGAGTGCTACGAGAAACGCTACAGAATTGAAATCTTATAGCCATTTAGATATGTTATTTTCATAAACTTTTAATATATATATATATATATATACAAACATATTATAACTATTTGTAAACGCTATTTTTAAAACTGAGGTAACATTTTTTCAGAAACGCTATAACTAACTGTTATTACAAGAGAGTTGTTCCAAGGACATGACTTATTTAAGCCTTCCATTTAGTGTAGTGCATTGTTGACCAAGAAAAATTATGTTCGTTTGTTTGTTTTGTTTTTTTGTTTTGTTTTTTTTTTTTTTGCACTTGATTTTTTGGTTCAATTGTATGCAATAGGAAATTATATTGAATTTCAATGGCATAACACTACTCTTTAACTTTCAGGATGTCTTTTCTGCTGGAAGTGAGACATCTGCTACGGCTGTAGATTGGGCAATGGTAGAAATGATAAAGAATCCAAAAGTGATGGAAAAAGCTCAAAATGAGGTGAGACAAGTCATTAGTAGAAAAAGGTCTGTCGATGAAACTGTGCTTAGTGAGATGAAGTATTTGAAATGTGTTGTTAAGGAGACATTGAGGTTACACCCTTCTGCTCCGTTATTACTTCCAAGAGAATGTAGAGAGAAGTGTGAGATTAATGGCTATGAGATACCAGTGAAAACCCAGGTCATAGTTAATGCATGGGCAATAGGAAGAGATCCTAAATATTGGACCGAACCTGAGAGTTTTATACCAGAAAGGTTTCTTGATAGCTCTATTGATTATAAAGGAACAAATTTTGAGTATATACCATTTGGGGCTGGAAGGAGAATATGCCCCGGTATGTCGTTCGGTTTGATCGATGTTGAGCTTATTCTTGCAATGTTGCTTTACCATTTTGATTGGAGACTTCCCAATGGAGTGAAACATCAAGAATTGAACATGACTGAGTTGTTTGGTCTCACAGTTCGTAGAAAAGATGATTTTTACTTGATTCCCATTACTTATGATCTGTCACCTATTGGAAAAATCTCTAGGAGCACAAAGTAACTTCTAATTTCTCATAGTAATTAAGTTGGTTTTTTTTTTTGGCCTTTTTTGAACATTATCCGCTGTTATCATTAATAAAAATCAGAAAACCATTACTATATGCTGCGTGAAGATGTTATTTGCTTTGAGATCCATTAAATGGCATGCATGATATCTACGAGCATCCCTTCAATAGAGTTTCATCTATTGTTTATCACATTTTTGCTGATTAATTAGAGACCTGGTAAGTTTTGTTTCGTTTTTATTTATTATCAATTCAAAACCCAAAATATTTCCGGAGAGGAAATTTTACAAATGATGGAAAACGGAAAAACATAAAAATGAGTTAAAAAAACGGGAGAAGGAGGGGAATAGGTCAGATTAAAATAAGAATTAAAATTAATAGCTAAGATTTAGACAGTGTTAAATAGACTATTTAAGTGTAGATGCAGATTTACACCTAATAAAATTACGAAACTGCACCTCACACTTTTTCCTTCTTCTCCCAAAAGAAACTGACACTCATTCTCGTTCTCTCTCCTCCCTCTCTCTCTCTCCTCAAAACCACCGCCAGTAAATCGTGGATTTATTTGCTTAGATTTACCATGAACCATAAAAAATGATGAGAAGATCCATCTTTCTTCACCAACACACACATTAAGGATATCCAGATGATGAGAATACCCAGGCGCAAACCGTCTCTAAACCTACGAACAATAAGAACCATGACCACCGGCGGTCTCTCATGGCGAGAGAGCATCTGGATCTTGAACGGCGAGAGAGAGCGCCGCCGTCGGGAGATCCAAGAGAGAGACAAGACAACGGTGAGCCACACCAGGAACTGCAACGTTAGTCTCGGGAGGAGGAGAGAGAAAGAGGGAGTGATAGTCTTCCCCTCTCTCTCCTCCCTTTTATCCACTCTTACCAGCATTCAAATAGCAGATCGGACCGATCGTTTATGACCATGGCGAGACGGTCGTCGCGACGTAGAAGGCTCTTTCGATCTCTGTTTGCGAGCATTGTGGAGCTCCGTTCGCAAGCAACAACGTTCTCCGTAAGAGAGACAACAGAGCTTAGCTAGATTCAGGAAGACGACTGTCGACCAGATGGAGCTCGGGCGATGACCCTTGATGCCAGCAGTGGCGGCTAGTAGCTCCGACGATGACCTTTGGGAATTTTGAGAAAATTAAGATCCGCTCTGATTCAAGTTTATAATTTAAGTTTTATTACAGTAAAAAATTCTAAAAAATAATTATATTTAATTTTTTTATTATAATAAATAACTCTCACATAAAATCACATTTTAACTTAAATTAAAAATTTAAATCAGTAAATTAAATGACCTTAAGTTTTACAAGTTAGACATATTAGTTTAACACGTAATTAATGGTGTATTGCTAGTAGTACCTTCCAAAATCTTTTAGGATTGCTTAATTAATCGTTTCGGATGTAATTCTTTCTGGTGTTGTCTTTCTTGTTTCATTGGAAAGTTGACAGGAAAAAATAGAGAAGGAAAAGAAGCTCTGAGCGTGTAACTACATTGGAAAGGTCAACAGAATTGAGTAAAATCACCATAACGAAGAAACTATTTTTAGGTCCCCACCATCATTTCATCAAACAATTTGTGTTCATAGTTTTCAGGATACTTAAAAAAGAAAGAAAAATAATTTTATTTTTTTAATTTTAAATGACTAAGTTATGGATATTTTGCAACACTTGACAGATTAAGGTCCATTAATTGACATTTCTATAAATGATTAAATTATGGTCTATAACTTAACAGGTTATTTTCATAACTAAACAAGTTATGATTCTTAATTTGACAAGTTGCGGAATAGATTGAATGTGGCCTTCAATGAGAATCGTGTTCTATTCAATTCTCGCGCTCAATGAGGCCACTTATAGAATAGATTGAATTATCATGATGATAACTTAACATGTTATGATCCATAACTTTATAACTTAATGGTTTAAATTACCAAAGAATAATTATATGAAGGATTTGCTTAAATAAGAATACCAATTTCAAATTAAAAAAAAAATAATTTGTAACTATCATTTAAATTACAAATTAGATTTAAACGATGTTTTATCGTAATCTTACTCATTATGAAGAAGAGTTGTTTGATACTAATAAGTATAATCACGACAAAAAAGAGAAGTGCATCTCCTAAAAGCTTTCCTAAACCAGATGTAGACGTAGACTTCAATTTCACGACTTAAACATAGCTGACAGTGAAAATTAAAAAACGTAAAAAGGATTTAAAAAAAAATTCACACTTGAAGCATTGGATACTCGAAGTCTCCGAATAGTGTTTCGACTCCAAAACTACCACCAGGCCCTTGGAAGCTACCAATAATGGTTATATTTGCCCATTGCCCCCGAAAATTTTATAAATGTTCCCACATAAATAATATTTTTGTATTAAAAATTTTGAAAATTTATCTTGCTATAGATATCCTTTACACAATACCCATTAATTTTAACCTTTGTTATCCCCTATCAAAACTCGACTGGAAAACAAAAAATGGTGAAATCCTAGTAACGTAAATCAATCATTAAAATATTCAATGCCTCTTCTCAAATATCATTTACTTTGTCTGTCAAAATTTTTGGTTTTGTTTTTTCTTCTTTTTCCCAACAGTAGCAACTGATGCAAAATTTTCCAAGTAGTTCATTTGCTGACAACTTTCAAATATTGTTATGTATAATGATTTAGGGTCCGTTTAATTCGTTGATTCGAGTTTTTAATTTGGGCTGAGATGTGATTTTATGTGAGAGTTTTTTACAATAGCAAAAAAGTTAGAGGTGACTGTTTCTAAGAGCTTTTAACTGTAACAAAACTCAAATCAGTGAAATTAACAGGACCCTAGTTTAGATTTTGAGATCGATGAACCACTTTTTTATCATCAAGATATGAGTAAAAAATTTTCCATTGTGTCCTACAGTTTAGAATCTTCTTATCAAGACGGGGATCTCATGAAAATAGGATTGAAGAAGAAATGAGTGTATTTTTTTTTCCAAAAAGAAAAAAAAATTATTTCCATATGTAATCTAGGTAGGTATAGTTTGAACGATGTTTTATGGTAATTTTACTGAATAATAAAATTATAATTTCCCTGATGGGTAACGTGCACCAAATTATAGGTTCTTTTGCCTCATCATCGCCTGAGAGACTAATTGGCCAACTTTCATGGGCCTATAATGCAGCTCCAGCCTGGTGAAGTTTCTACCATGTAATCTTGACTAAAATCTCTTGAAAGTGCATGAATCATGATTTTTACATTTCTCTTGATTCATAACTTTAATCAAATAATTACGCTAGCAGAAGGACATTTATTAAGAGTAAGAGATAAAAATCCAAACTCATGCACTCTCAAGAGTAAATTCTCCATTTTTTCCTACCATTGTTGTCTCTAGGCGAGAAACCGCAAAAAGAAGTTAGGAAAACACATGACGCTATCTTCACTTGGACTGGCCTTGTCTCCTCGGCCCGAGCAGTCTTATGGTGCTGCAGGCATTGCTTTTGTGCCATATGGAGATTAGTGGAGGCACAAGTGCGTAAAATATGCACATAGAGTTGTCGAACTTGAAATGAGTGGATTCATTTTGATCGAGAAGAGGAAGTCATATGTTAAATTTAATTAATTATATTTCCTCGTGTTAGATTTTTTTAGTTGGCATTCTAGGCAACAATATTCAAGAAAACATTCAAGGCTGGTTTGGTTCATACATTTAAACTAATGATTCTTGATTTTGGCATTTAAAATTTAAATTTTTTGTGAGAAAAAAATATTATAGCAGAATCAAAACTATGAGTTTAAACGCAACAAACAAATGAGCCCTCAAATAACTTTTTAGCAAGTTTGGTGACGTGATTTTCAAGAAAGAGCTGTCAAGCATATTTGAATTTCAAGAGAAGATGCTATCAGATCCGCTTTTAGAGTTATCTATTAGTTGAAAATAAGGAGAGATAAAATCAAGGTGTTATCTGGATAAACATTGAAGATTATGAGTAGGCTGTCGGAAAGATTTAGAAGAGGAAATCCTAGCATTGAAGGCTGTCAAAATTAATTCAAATTCACTTTTAAAAAGGATTCGGGTTGGATCATTTAAACACCAGGGATTTGCGATTTCATGAAGATATATTTGGCGGAAGGCTTTTAGAAGAAAAAGAGCATTGAAAACAAATAAAAGATTTTTGATTTGTTTCTAAAATCGGAATCAAAATCGGAGCACAGGTAATGTTGTAGATAATGTTGCAACAGATTTTGCAACATTCAAATTTTGAGATCCTTATCAGAGATTTGAGTTAGAATTTCATGCTGCTCTATTTAATTCTCAAATCAAATGTGATTTGTGGCTGCCTGGGGTGTTCACAAGCAGTGCTTTGAGATGTTTACACTTTAACATTTTTCGCGAGAAGAATTTGCATTCTTCAGAAAAATAGTCCTCAGATTGAAGGGAGTT